>JAPYYW010002899.1:0-17660 GCA_030522545.1 Cremastinae sp. A BG-2022a
TCATCGTGTTCTTAATGAATTTCGATTCCCTATACTTTTAACATGTAAAACTTCATTTGTTTTCATTTATTTTCACCAAGGCTATCGAAACCCCTTAATTGTTTACCGCCGAATATTCCAGAACCCAATCATGCATCCTTGTCCTTCATGTACAGGTAAATGTATAGATCGTTCGAGAATATAATTATATAGTCTACTATCCTTGTTTAACTCATCCAGCCTATACGGAGGAGATTGGTATAAATATGCGACCCTCGGCCCAGGCTGCATGGACAGTCTTAAACCACGGATACATCGTAGTAAGCGAACTCAAGCAGAGGAAGTCGGGTACCGAGCAACCTTATCATAAATTGTAAGTGGTGCGGAAAATAAACCGTATTGAATTCGTATTCTTGTTTAAATTTATTTAACGAGTCACCACTTAGACGCCAAAAGAGATTTACTTGGAAAATATTTAGTTGAAAAAATGTAGTTATTGACACAAAACTTGTTTATTTTAAATAATTAAATTTTAGTTAAGTTAACAAAAGGTTTATTTCAATTTGTAAAAATATGTTAAACGTATCTGAAGAAAAATTTTGTAAGATAAAACGAATATGATTTTCAGTGAAGTAATTGTTAAACATTTTATGCGTGAAAATTTTTTAATAAATAATGCGTTAAGAGATAAATACTGATAATTTAACTTGAAATATTTTGAAAACCATTAATATACATATATGCATTGGAACACATTGGAGACTTCTTTTTTTAATGATATTATCGATTAAATTAAATTTGAGCGAGGATTGTTCTCGTAATTCGGTACCAATTTCATTCGTATTATGCAAATAATTATTTCAACATCGTTCAATAACACATTTTTCAGCTTAAAATATTGAAATAACTCGTTGTATGAAAATTACAGAACAAAATGATCCAGTACCTTTTCCAATCACTTTTACAACTTGAAAAATATATATAATTTAAAAAATCGTACCAACAGTTGAAACAACTGAAAAGTTCTGAAAAGTAAACCGAAAGAAAAACATGTGGTAGATCGTATCGCTATGAAGTAGTGACAATTATAACTGTCCATTGTATAGACCTAAATGTACTATTTTTAAATTATGTTTATTGGTATAAGTATTTCCCAAAAGTAATATTAGACTTTGAAATGTTGTATTAATCCAAACAAATATATACCTAATTAATGTAATTTATAGTCGTCATTATATATACGATAAAATCTACCATCACGAATTTTCCCAGCGTATATAATGTGCCTTATTGTTGACAAAATGAACCTCTCAGCAGCTATAATCAAGTCTTAAAAAGCAGCATCGAAATAGCATCGTAGCATATGGAGGCGAAGGAGACGTGAAATAAAATGAATAACTTGAAGTTAACATTGCGGTTCATTTCTTGATTATAATTGACAGGAGTTTCTTTGAACGGTGACGAGGAGCGAGAATAACTCGCAAGGCCGAAAAACAAGCTGGAAAAAGTGAAAAAAAGAGTAAGGGAATAGAAAGAGAGAGAGAGAGAGAGAAAGAAAGAAAAAAGAGAAAGAAAAAGACGGAGAAGCGTGAACGCAGAAATAATACGAGGCAGGAAGGATCATTGACGTAGGTCTTGTCTGGGCGTTGCATGCGTGCGATCTGGCTCGTACACATGGGCCCGAAGGGGGAGAGGGAAAGCTTGAATCGGAGCGTCTGCATCGCAGCGACGAGGAGACGCGCAGGCGCGCCCTCCTCCATCGTAAACTCGCTCTCGCTCGCCGATGACAAAATATTTTCATTCCGACAACCTCGAAATTTGCGCGCGAATCCTATTTATCGCAATAGTGATCGAAGAAAGATGAATTTTTCGAAAACAATTGATGAATTGTTGATTATAATAAAACAATTGAAATAGTTTTCGTAAGCATTGAAAAAAAATTTAATCAACTAAATTCAGTTTTTTTTCTTAAATCAACCCAAATCATCGTCAACAACGAGAGCATATGGACTCGAGGACTCGAGAAAATTCGTTTTTTTTTGTTATACAAATACAGATAACCAATTATACTCTATAAACCGAGTACGCATCAACTAAATATATATTTATATTTGATATTAAATTTTTTTTATTATAGATACGTATATTGTGTTCATCTACTATTCAACGTTAAAAATCAAATTTTCAATTACGAATATTTTCATTAAATGGTCGGTAAAGACAGATTTTTTAGTGCGGATTTTGTATCTGAGAACTTTTCCAATCGTTTGATCCCAAAATGATAAATTTTTCTTTTAATCAACATTTTTTATAAACATCCTTAATTTGCAGCAACTTTTCCTAGTAAATTTTTGCCCTCACACGAATTTGTACACTGAGAAAAAAGTTTGGTTGAATCAACTGAACGGGCGGACACAGGGGGCGCGAAAGAAAGATTTAGTTAATTTAACATGATATTTTTTAAATTCAACCAAACATTTATTCCCGTGTCCAAAACAAAAGGCACATAAACATAAATTTAGTTGAATTAAATAAATATCATGTTAAATTAACTAAATATTTATTTCGCCCTCCGTGTCCGCCCGTTCAGTTGATTCAAACAAACTTTTTTCTTAGTGTATGAGAGAAAAACGTGTTGTCAAACTTTTGATTTTTTGCTATATATTATACAGTTTCAAGAACCTGAGTATAGTTCATTTTACGCTCGTCTCTTAAAAAGTGAAGCATCGCTGCGAAGAAAAATTGCTGAATGGACAGAAGAGCGTGTTTACGAATCCGCGGACGGAATCTTTTCCGCAAGGTCCGTGGCGGCGAGTTTTAAGTCGCGTGCTCGAGCCCTCGGGTGGAAACGTGGCGAGCGGGGGCAGAACGGGGAATCCCGGAGGAAGCGGCGGCACAACTCGCGTAGAAGTGCCGTCGGGCAACAAGACGCGCGGATAAAGAGAAACGCGCTTGCGCGATCGGGGCTATACTTTCGTGACGTAACGTGACGTCACGGAAGACGGGCTAGGCCCCGGAATCCGTACGATCGATCCGCGACGCGGCTTCTCCGCTCATTCTCTCATTTTATCTTCCCTCTCTCTCTTTCTCTCTTATTCTCTGTCATCGGGTCGAAGGGAGCTGGCGGGAATCTGCCATTGCTCGTCCGCCGTGTCGAGAATCCCGCTAATCATTTCCCACCGCTCTCCACGCTTATTTTCATACTTATAGCCATCAATGCGTAACTTGTGACTCAAAAAAAAAGAAACTAAATCTTATGTTGTGTCGTGGGATTCTGACGATAACAAATTAATGACACCGCAGTTAGATAGTTTCCAAGAAAAGGCAATGTCCGAATATATTGCAGAAATCACAGGTTAATGCTCCTCGTATGAGCGCGTGGCATATGTTAAGCTGATTGATTTGTAAAATAAGCGCAGATAGATTTCTTTCGAATTTTGCATAAATTTTCTTTAACGTCATATGTATGTTTGTGCCAAATTTTAGAAGGTTTTACCGTACAGAAGTTGAGATATTTCATGAGAAATATCGTATTTTTTTGTACACTCTCCATTAAGAGCGCGTGTTTGAACTACAATCTTCAATAATAAATATCTCGAATTCCAGATGGTGAAGTCTCTCAAAATTTTGCAGAGAGTTTTATACAACATAGAAGAGACTTTGATTAATTTTTTAGAAAAATCTATCGTAAAAAATTTGTTAATTACACACCAAGTATAGTATTTCTGAGCCTGGATAATCTTGAATTCGAAATATGTTGTTCTTTAATCAATTTGCAACAACTTTTCTTAACAAACTTTATCTTGCAAATCACTGTCAACGTCAAAAAAATACGTTATCAAAATAGGAAAAACTTTTGGATTATTTGACTGTTACAGACCAACCACCTCAATAACCGCTGAGGATCGGTCTCGAGGCAAACCAATACTGTACTTAGTTTAAGCTTTTGCCAAATAAACATATAGCTCATTTTTGTATAAACTTTCGAGTCGAAGTTTTATTCAATTTGGCTGTACTCCCACAAATATCGTTTGTGGTAAGAGCCCACCGCATTTTCGCGGGTATACAATACTTATTTCTTTTATTTTTGGATAGTCAAAAGTTTTTAGTTTTTAGCCCAAATAATACAAGTTTTTTTATTTTAATATATATATTAAAAAATTAGATTTTGGTTATCAATTTGTGATATATAGACTCTACATTTTTGTTAGAAAATTGACATTTTTTCTTTTGATAGCAGTAAAATCAGTTCAAACATACTTTTCAATTAATTTTGACATTTAGTATATTTATTTCAAGAGTTAACTTTTATCAAGCAGTGATATCAACATTTCTTGTTCAGATTCAAGGCAAAACATATAAATTTTCCACAAGAAACGTCATTACAATTGTGAGAAGTCTGGCAACTCTGAACACGTTTCTAATTTGACACAAAAATTCCTTTTCATATATAAATCGATAATGGAGCCACTTAGTCATCGTTTTTTTTTCAAAAATGGTACTCTAATTTATTTTTAACTAAATATGAAATAATTCAAAATGAAAATAAAAAACGAATCAATGACTGTGTTGATTATTTTTGTCACTATTTTATCGTAGAATCTTCGAATTCGAAAAATATTTCATTTACATATTTCATGAAAAATTCGAATAATTTTCATCGAATCAAATGGTACAAAAGATGTGAGAAATGGTTTGAGAGGAATGAAGATTGGAAAAAAAAGAAATTAGGGACAGCAGGTAAGTGGGAGGAATATCGTACAAGAATCGACGAATGTGTCAGAGAGCGCTGATTAAGATGGATGTTTTCGATAAGATTCGTTGGTCGAAGGCGCGCGCGCGCGCGCACGCACGTTCCTATACACGTTGGAGAACGCCATCAGCTCCATCGAAGGGTCAAATCGGTTACGTGACCTTGTTTAGCTATTGTCTCGCTCGACGGTATTTGTTATCGTTCTCGAACTCTCGAACGAGCCTGACGATCCCGAGCGAGATCCAATCAACCTGTTGGCCTTCTTAATCGCGCCGATCGTGCTTCGACAAATATTCACAAACATCTTGCCAGCTGATTCGTTATTGCTTTTCATATCCCGACGTACAATCACTTTTAGTTTTTTTGTTAGGAAAAATTTACTTTTGTAACGAAATAAATTCACATTTTTTCTGTTTCCATTATTGGAATGCAGTCAATAATTTTTTTTTAATTAGAAAAAAAATGATTTACTCAAAAATAAGAATTCATGTAAACATTCTTATTTGAGCACTAAATCTAATGAATAAATTATCGTAGATCAATTCTGTCAGTTGGATTCAAAATGTTTAATGTTTAGAAAGTAAAATTTCTGTGTTTTTTTTTAAGTTCATCATCAAAATCCATTCAATAAACATATATTTATATCCTTTTAGAAAGAAATTCGCTCAAAAATAAAGATTCATTTTCAAATACTTTAAGCAATAAATCGAATGCATGTATCACCATAAATTCTCCCAGATAGATTCTAAATATTTAACGATAAAAAATACAATTTGCATTTTTTTGCATCTCTATAAATTCGAAATCTATAGCAAAAATAAACATTTTTCCATTTAAAAAATTCAGATTTACTTTGAAGTACTTTGAGCAACAAATCCACAGAACAAATTACCACACATTCCTCCAGTTGAATTCAAGATTTGTAACGATAAAAAATGAAATTGTTTTTTTATTTCCCATAAAAAATCCAGCAAAAAATACTATAAATAATAGTCATCCAATTGGTTTAGCCAAAAAGTAAGCCAGCAATTTTTTGAAAAAAAAAAATTATTTTCGAGTATTGTCGAGAACTGAATTGCATCCTTCGTGTGTACACTCGGTCGTTTAGGGAACCGTAGATTTTTTAAAGTGTTCTAGACTTTTAAAAACTCTGAAAAAATTCAAAGTTACTTTTTAAAGTGTGTACGACACAACTCAAAGTTGCCTCAGTCAAACGTTTAAAAACGTCATTAATAAACATTAAAAAATAGAACATTTTTGTAGCTTAGACTATGAGCTTTCAAAAAAATGTAGGCTCTTTGGTGTGCAATTCCAAAATTTGTATTATTTAAGCTCCTGAAAGTGTCGAATATTTTAATGTAAAAACAACGGACTTATAAATGAAAAATACAAAAAAAATTGTATTTCTAAGATTTGAATCTATACAAAATAACCGAAACATCGTTAAATTTCATGAAATATTTATTTTAGTTGTGAAAGAAACTGAAAAACTATATTGATTTACCTTCGAAAATACTGACACCGTATGCGTATACTGACCCTTTTAGGAAACAGGAGTGATTTGCACTGGCTGGCATTTGCAGACGAACTATCAGACCAGGGCCTCCCTTGGACCTTTAGTCCCTACTATACTATCTACATTTTTTAGACGAGGTAGCTGAAGACCACCCTTTATTCATCGGTCAGAAATGTAACTTTAAAATTTTGACTATTCCTTCAAAGACCCAGTATATACACACGGAGGGTTAAGTAATCGAAAGTAAATATAAGGTAAACGTCCCAATAGTTGGACAGTTAAGGATTTTCATACTTTATCTTTATTTAAAAAAGATATAAACAAAAAAAATCTGCTTCAAATTCACATCTAAACTATTGTCTGATATTTTAGTGATCCAAAACTCATTTTATGTATTAATTGTAGACAATATTTCAAGTAAATAAATACTTGAACGTTTGAATATGTACGGTGTCCGGATAGTTGGACAGAAAATTGACCCTATCTCTAGGGTTCAGCAAGTTTGTTCCAATAAATTAAAGTTATGAAAAATAAACCTCGTTGTATATGAAAAATAATCCATAGGATTTTATCGGAAAATAAATAATTCAAATGTTAAATATAATATAGCAAAAATTGTCCAACTATGGGATCATGTCCATCTATCGGGAAGTTTACCTTACTCTGAATGAATGTTCCAATAAGTAAACCCATAGTTGAACAAATCCGAAATGAAACGAAGGAAAATAAATGAAAAAAAAAATCGTATACGAACAATATTCCCTGGCGGGCGAGCGTGCGAGAGAGAAGAGAGAATAATAATTATCGGGATGAGGGAATATTTTTGGAAGAGTGTCGGAGAGGGGGTGGTTCCGGATCGATGAATCGATCGGCGATGAGCGAGTCGTCGAGAGTGTGAAAAAGATGGAAAAGGACGAGAGAGGAGCGCATATATACATAATTGCCGGAGAGAAAATGTCCTCCGTGCGTTCGCGCGCGGAGGCTGGCGGAGTGCCGCGGGCCGGAGAGCAGCAGGCTGAGCGGCAGGGTGGTGGCCGCACAAGGGGCTTTGGGGGGTAAAGAGAGGCTCGGTTCGATAAATGCAACGGCCATTGGCCCCCGGCTCGCGACAGACAGAGAGGGAGCAACAACAGAAGCACGCCTGCGCCACGTGCTCGCCCGCGAGTACGCTACGTTCGTAGTAAATATACTCTACGAGCGAGAGAGCGCGCCAGACGAAAAAAATTGAAAAAAAAATTCAATTCTCGCCCCGGAGCGACAAACGCCCCAATTTTTCTCTCTCTCTTTTTGTTTTTTCGCGTTCCCGATGAAATCTTTCTATCACGATCAAAAAAATTGTACGTTTCGCACCCGAGGTTTTCTCATATTATTTTTCTCGTGCTCTCGTACAATTGGTTTCTTTTATTGGCATTTATTTTTATTGCTTTTCAAAATTTTGGGTAGTTCTAGAGTTTTATCGATTATTTTGGATTTTGTTGAAAATTTATACATTCTTTGGTATGTTACGCATGTGCGTACTTAATTTTAAAAGGTTTTACCATGTTCAAATTGAGATATTTAGTGTTAAAAATCCCAATTTTCAGTGCTCTTCCCATAAGAGTCCGTGCGTTAAATATATTGCCATTTTCAATCCTAAATATCTTGAAATCTAGATAGTGAACCTTCTTAAAATTTAGCATAGCTCTTTACAGTACTTCAAAGAAGTTTCCTCAAGTTTTTTTAAAAAAACCTAAGATTATGATTTTTTTTTATTTTCATACATACGTAGCAAAGTACAAGTCACGTTGGATGGCCTTGAATTTTGAGTATATTGTTCTTGAAACAATTTGCAACAACTTTTCTTAAGTGACCTGAGCTGCAAAACCACATGGTATAGAGATAAATTGAGATAAAAACTTTTGATTTGACTGTACCTATGAACTACCTTAATCACTCATTTCACTATTTCTTTTATTAGTTATTACCCTTATTACTGATTTATTCTTTTTTCGTATGAGGAGACGATGCAAAAACGCGCGCTAGATTCTAATTTCAGAGTCGATATGGCATGAACTGTCACAGTGACTTTCTACGAACAATCAGTTTATTTTGAATAAACTGTCAGATATCGATGAATTTGGACAACATCACTATATGGAATTTAAAAAAAAACATTTAAAGCCTATCAAAGGTTTATTATAAATTTTAAGCGTGAAAGTTCTACTTTAAAATAAGACGATAACAATGAATTTCGACACTATCACCATAGAAATAAAAACGAAATAATTTGATGGCAAATCAAAGTTCATTTCAAAGTCCATTACGTACTAAGCGCAAAAGTCCTACTTTATAAATAAGGATCCCGATATCGATGACTTTGGTTAGTATCACCATGAAATTAAAATCAAAATATTTTACAAGTTAAAATCTCAAAGTCTACGCACTATAAGCGTGAAAATTCTACTTTATATATAAAGGATTACGACATCAATAAAGCTTAACATTACCATGGAAGCAAAAACGAAATACTTTAAAAGCCAATCAAAATTTCAGAAAGTTTATTACATTCCCAAGTGTGAAAGTCCGACTTCAGAAATATACAGATAAATTGAGCGTATGTATGCAAATGAACATTTTTGTATCATTTTGGAATTTTTTTCAGAGTCACAAACATTCAATAATATGTTTTTTATAAATATGTACAAATTTCTAATTATTTTTAATTTGACATTATATTGTTTGAAAATTTAATCATATGTTACCGTCTGTTTTAAATCAAATTCACCCTCAAGGACTTTAAAACTATATGTATAGAGAGATAAAAAAAAGAGAAAGAGAGAGAGAGAGAGAGATAGAAGTGAAAAATTTTAGTTCGCTTGATTCCAACATCGCAAAACTGAAAGTGATAAAAATTGTCACGTTTCGATAGAGAGGTTAAAAAATGTGCAAAGTCCGTCGGGTCGACGTTCCCGTCGACTATCGAGTTTCGAAGGAATCGATCGTCATAAACGCGCACGAAGGGAACGCGGGGAGAGAGAAAAATATAATCGCGAAGAGAATCGCTCTTATGGAGACGAAGAGTGTAATTCGAGAAGAGGAGGCAACACTAGATGCCAGTGTCTCGCGCGACAACGAGCGAAACATCGCTCTGACGTATGACCCGAGTGGAATTTACGACAAAAAATTCAAACGAGCGCCCACAGACACGTCAAGAGTAAAAAGAAAGAAAATGTGCAAGAGAATTCGCGCTTCAACGCTCATGAATAAATAATTATTTTTTACCCTATTTTCAAATATCGCTTGCAGAATTCCTTTATATTAATTTCAATCGTTAAAATATTAGGTATACAAATTAATAAAGTACTTCATTTTGTATATTTGATAATTTCATATTACAGTTACAGAAATTGATCAAAATTTGGCAGTTGCCCGAACGATGGAGTAAAGTCATCGAAAGCAATGCAAATTATTTTCAGTATTAGTTGTGTCTTCATTGGTTTAGAAATAATTTTTGAATTACATTAAAAAAAGTCCCTTTTTTTAATTTGTACACCTAATACATATATAAATTATTCTATCTTATTTGTATCATTATTTAATTTATTATTCTATAGTTAGCTGCATATGCACTTTCACCAAATTTCTATTCACTTTTTTCGAAAAATTTCAAAATGCTGTAACGTTTTTAATAAAATTTACATGCCAACTGGATTTTTGCTCTATATTCACTTTGCTTCACAAAAATAAAAATAAAAAACTGCTACTACTATAACGATTGTTCTACTTTTAAAAAAATTTTTTCTTTTTTCAAAATGAACTTTTTTGAAATTATAACTAACTATATTTATTAAGAATTAAATTGATTTCTTACGTAAGATATAATTACATAAAAATTATTAAAACTATTGATACATATTAATGCACTGGATATTAAACCAATTAGATTCAATAATTTTTTTCGTTATTTATCACTATATATAATTCACCGTTAAAAATTTTTTAAATAATTTTTAAAAAGCGAAGGTCGAAAGCAGCAAATTTTGTTCATACGCAAAAGTTCCACACGCGAATTAATTTCTACCATATGGTCTCTTCTTCTCAAGTGAGAAACTAGTTAATTGAAGTTACAATTTCAAAAAAATACAGTAACAATAATAAGTTCTCGGTTATCAAGGTCGCAAAACATGGTTTGCTCATCGCCACCTGTCAAAACACCTTTGAAACTTTTCCCTGAGTGATAAGAGAGAAAACTTATTCCCATGTTATAGGAACATCAATTTAGTAGAATAAATTGAACGATGAACAAATAGACGTTTCTTGATATCAAAAAAAAACTTTTAAACAGAATTTGTCCACTATAGAGTAAAAGAAACGGAGTGTAAATTTTATAATTTTTTTTCGGTTTCTTGCAAAAATAATGACTCTTTTTTCAGTATTGAAATGTATTTTTACGTATATATTTATGTTGTAACTTTATTTCAATTTTTCATTTGTATCGTCAAAAAAATGTTCATATTATTTAAAATGAATGTTTACAAAGTTGATGAATATGAACCGCGCGTTTGAAAGATAGTAAAAATGTGTTCGTCGAGGAAAAACAAGGTTGACTCACTCGGATAAAGTGTACAATATTCGAATGCAAAAAAAAATGTATACGCAGCGAGAAAAAGTCATCGACGTTTTTACGAGAGCAGGCCCCATATAAATTCGAGACAATTTATAGCGCGTCAACGATAGCGAAATTCGTTTTCTCAGAACGAGTGAGAAATCTCGATGGTCGGAGTAAAAAGATGAAAAGACAGGGACAAAAATGAGTAAAAAAATAAAAGAAAGAGAGAGAGAGAGAGGCTCGAGTTTACGATTAACCAGCCGAGTCTGCGAGACCGATTACCGAGGCAGTAAAGAAGAATGAGCGAGCTGCAAGCTCGCGTCGTCAAGGTGAAGGGCCCGTAAAAGCTAATGAGATGACTTTTCTCCCTTCACCTTTCTCCTCTCTTCTTTTACGGTCGAATATATATACATACAATTCACCTTTTTTTCTGTCCTCTCTCACATTCGTTAAACCCTCATTCTCTTCGTTTTTCGCACGTCATTATTCGAAGTTGAAATTCCTGCCTCGTCATTATAATAATTCGAAAAATTATTTTCGAATTACTTTAAAGTTAAGGTAGTACATCCAGGAAATAATTTTTTTTTTTCAGGAATTTGTTAATATTTTGCATAAACTATCTTTGATGCCATGTGCATTATTAAGATGGTCTAAAAAAAATGACTAATTTTATTTTTTCAATTTTCAATTTTTTATTTCCCATTTAAATAACATTGGAAATTTGTTTTTCAATCGAAATTTTGTAACTCGATGACGGAGTAACTCACATATATGCCCTTATATATTTTTGTAGAAAATTGGACGCTATACAAAAAAGGTCTTTTGTAATTTTTCGATAAATTGACTCCTTTAAAAGTTATTTAAGATGAAAGTAGATATTACGTAAAAATTCACTTTTACATGTGTAAATCTGTATAAAATTAATATAATGTAAATACATCAACTGATTAATACAACGAAAAAATGTACTAGTAATATTGTATTCATTTAGTATTTTAAAAAATAACTCATCTCGATATTTGTCTATATTTTAAAAAATTATAGTATTGTACGTGATTATTTTATTATAGAGCTTTTTTTAGTTATAAAATAAGTAATAAAATAATTGAATGGCATGTTTTTTACCATTTGAAATTTTTTACAAAAACAATCCATAATATTTTACGAGGGTTATACAGATTTATATCTGTATAAAGGTGAATTTTTACACAAATTCAACTTTAATCTTGAATAACTTTTGAAGGAGTCAATTTATCAAAAAGTTATAAGAGACACCTTTTTTGTAGAGCGTCAAATTTTTTATAAAAATATGTAAAAGCATATAAATGTAACTTACTTCGTTATCGAGCTACAAAATTCTGAATGAAAAATATTTTTTTTCCAATGTTATTTAAATGGGAAATAAAAAATTGAAAATCGTCACCTCTAAAACGTTATCTAAAGGGCTGAAATTTGGTATGGCATCGTTTTTTATCATTCCGAATTAAGATATTAAACGTGTATCCGCGACAAATAAAAATTAGTCATTCATTTGGGCCACCCTAATGTGCATATTTGTATTAAATTTTAAGTTTCTCTGCATAGAATTCGAGATATTATTATTATATATTATTATATTGCAATCTTCAACTTTAAATATATTTTGACTTCCAAGAAGTAGAATTTCTTGAAATTTAGTACAGCTTTTTATAGCACTTCGAAGAAGCTTCAATTAGTTTTTTTTTAAATATCCTTAAAAAAATAATGTTTTCATACATACGCATCAAGTACGGATTACCTTGATTAATCATGAATTTTAAGTATGTTGTTCTTGAATCAATCAGTAACAACTTTTTCTGATAAAATTAAAAGCTATAAAACAAGATGGTACGGAGAAATAAAACTAAGATAAAAATTTTTTATTTGACTGTCATGGAGGTACTACCTTAAGAAATAAGTGCACATACAAATAAAAAAAGTACATGAAGCCGAAGTTAAAGCCGAAAAGAAAAAAAATATCAAAGGTAAAAATTTTTACGAAACTGGTAATGGTTGAAAGACACTCGAAATGCCTTGCCAACCGTGATTATTGCAAAGAGAATTTTAAAAGAGAAATTGAAAGAGGGAACGAAATTATAAAAATGAAAAAGAAATTGAAAGCTTATACATATATAGTGATATAATTGAAAAAGTGAAATATATACATGTCCGGAGTCAGCGACGCTTCACCTGTTTATACACTCTGTGTGGAAAAACGTCGTTCGTGTTTGCTGCAAATATGAAAGTCACTCGCACGTATACACACAACTCTGTAAACGCATTTTAATATTCTATATACGAATATGTCTCTTATATTTTCGTCCTTCTACGTATTTTTTTTCTATTTTATTATTCTTCTTATCGAGCCGGAATTCCGGAGCGGTGCCTCAACCTCGTCGTTCAGCTCATTCAGGAGCTCTACGCACGCATAAAATTTTTTTTCTATTCTTTGCAACGAGATTTAGACATAATTGAATTTATTTCAATTACAGTATTTATATTATTTGCTATGCGCTCGACGTTATTGGGCTGTGATTTTTCCAGTTCCTTCATTTCGCATAATTGGCTTCAGGAACCTACCAGGCAGGTTTTTATTTATATATTTTATTTGATAAACTTTTTTATCGAAAAGAAAATAAATGGTCCTGTCAATTTAGATTTCTACAAGCTTTTTCCTCGTTACGCCAACTTTTCATCGTTTTTGTGATTTTATAGTTTCTTCCCAACATTTTTTTTATCAAAAATTTGCACGCTACGCCAACGTTTTTCATCATTTTTGGCATTTTACTTTCTTCCCAACATTTTTTTACAAAAAATTTGCACGCTGCTATAACTTTTTGCATCATTTTTGTATGATTTTGGTTTCTACCCAACCTTTTCTACCAAAAATTTATCTCTAGAAATGTTCTCTCTATCACTGATTTTTCATAATAAAAAACTATATATATATGTATATTATTCTCAAATTCACTTAGAACTATTTTAAACCTTTCCATATCTATACTTCGAGATGATTGAATTTCAAAGTCTGAACGTCGATCGATCGATTCTCTTTGGTTTGCGGTGCCGTCAGGAATTCAGAAACAACAGCAATTGTTCATGAATTTTGAATAGGAAAAAGAAATAAAAGTCACCAGTCCTGACTTTTTCACGTTATTGCGGATGGGCAGGGGTAAAAATGAAATAACTCCCTTGTTTCGGTGAAAAATCTTGCAGAGAAAGAAAAGGAGAGAAGAAAAGCGTCTCTCCGCGGATTTCATTCTTCAAGAATTTTTAAACATAAAACGTGGCAAAATCCTTCTGCAACTGTATCGCGATTGTACAGGTATCGTCAACAGGAAAAAAGATCGAAGAAAAATAAAAAATCAAGAAAAAAACGTTGGACGGGTTCGGCGATTCGTGAAAAAACTTTTCGACGGAAAAAATAAATCATGCTATATTCTTGAAATGCAGAAATAAAATTTTTTATCGATGCTCCTTTATCTTTGAGATGTTTGCTATTTGATTTTTGTACAAGGAAAATGAAATTTTTCTTTTTAAACTTATTTTCATTGAAATTGAACATATCGAGTTTCACTGTTGACAATAAAGATGTCAATCGTATTCACAAAGAAAAATTTTGTACGAAAAATTACTGCATTTTATTGTACTGCAACAACAGCTACAAAATATTGAAAAATTTTCATACATAATATATATGCAGCAAGAAATAAAAAATCACTTTTATATTAATCAATCTGATAATTATTGTACTAAAAATTATATATTATTATGTTTTATGAAAAATTCTCAAATTAATTTTCCAATGCGTTGTCACAAAACATAATAAAAACCTAGCAATTTCTTGTGAAAAAAGTCTCTCCATGTACCGTTGTATAATTCAATAGCAAAGAAGTTTATTATTATCGAATTTTTTACACATTGTGAAGAATGCAAGAATAAATGTATTTTCTGATAAAATAAAAATTTAATTTTCCCGTCGAATTTCCGAACTATGGGTCTTAAGAAGGAAATAATGAATATTAAATATATTACCGAAGCGTTAAAAATTTCCTTAGGGTGAGATAAAAGTTGAAAAAACTTACTGGAGGTCCGCGAAGCCCGAGCGACTATTCCGGAAAAGATGTGCCAGCGCGAACGACGTATCCGCGGAGAAATTACCTTTCCGATTGTTCTCTTAACTGGAATAGTGACGTTGACTCGGCATGAAAATTTCGATTTAAGCGCCTTATCGTCGGGCCTGATGAGTTTTGGATGCTCGATCGTCCCGATCGTCGTCAAGGACGCTCTCTTTCTCACTTCCATGACAAGCCGAGTCGGATCCCGCGACATCCAACGAGCAGAACGAAAAACGAACAATTCCGTCCTCGTTATCGATCCAACTCATCCTCCGCTTCCCCCCGTTCTCCCACGTACCGACCGTCGACTCTCGCTTTCCCTCTGAAACACGATAAATAACATTTCCGTCACATTAAAATCGAGTTATCTTATCGCTCTATCGATTCACTTGGATAATTCTGCATTCGAAATAGTAAAAATTGAAAAAAAAATTTTATTTTTAATTCAAAATTTTTATTTAAGTTTTATATATTTTATATGCACCTTTTTTAATTTTTACAATTTTTACAATTTTTTGCAATATATAATATAATTATATTTCATATTTTTACAATATTTGATATATTATAATATATATTTTATTACATACGAGCGACGACGCGGCCGCTTTTTGACATGTTTGAATTGATATTTTGCTGTTTTTATATATGGGCGCATATACTTCATACAACTTCACATAACACGTTCTATATTCTGATTAATTTATTAGAGGTTCCATCTTTTTTTTAAATATAGAATAAATACGCAACATTTTTTAAAAGGATTTTGAAACGATATTAAAATTAAAATTACTGGAACTGACACTTAATTGAACTTTATTTTACGGAATTATTTTTACGAAATGTTTTTCAGTAACGAACTACCTTGCAAAACCCGACACGTCTTACCCCGACACTTTATATCGGACTAATGATTTCAAATTCAGTGGAAAATCCATATATAATTAAGGACGTGTTTGATTTTTCCCTCGACCTCGACCGATCACCATGGAAACAATAATGACCGAGTGATTAACGAAAATTTGAAATTTTTTTTCCTCGTTACGCTCGACTAATTTTCTCTCTTTTTTTTCATGTTTACGATCCCCGAACTATTCAGATATATTATTTTTCCATGTATATTCGATATAAATAATTGAAAATTGTGTTGCAATTTTTTTTCACATGATCTGAGAAAATTTAGCGTGTTCGAGGACCTCCAGCCTGATTTTTCGAGAATCGAAAATAGGAACATTTCAAAATTTCAAGTGGCGATATATTTTCGTGCAATCGACGATATCGACTTAATAATAGATAATTCCTGAACATTTTTGCAAGGCGAAACGAATGATTTTTGCATCAAGGTTATTATTTCCAAAGCAGTGCACGTTGAATTTTTTTTTAATAAGTAGAAATTAGCCAAAAGTTAATACGCTTCTTGCATTCATTCTTATAAATTTACGTATACATTATAAATCGTTAATAAAATTGACGGTTAAACTCATCATAAACTTTTAAAGAAAAGCAAGAAATAATAATGAAAAATGCAAATTTCTGAATGAATTGAATAAATAAATAAATGATAAATGAAGAGAATACAACATTTTTGCGTGTTTTAGACTTCAATAAATTCATAAATTTTAAAAATAACGACATTTTTTATTTTTTGTGTTGAAGATAATCTGCATATATAATTTTGTCAATCAAATTTATCAATTTTGAACCCGGATTCTATTTCGTGCCATTTGTTACTGGTATATTGTCCTGCATTTTTTTCCATTATTTTCAGACTTTTGTAAAACATTATCAGTCACTGTGTATTTCATTCTCTCTCTCGCAGCGAATGAAAAACATGATAACAGAATATCGTATATCTCATGCGCCAAGGAAAATCAATCGCTATCAGCTTTTATTCACAGATAGTATAAGAAAACTAAAAAATTGAATAGTCTGTATCGTTAAAATGATAAGGCATACAATTTAAAAGTAAAGTAAGTAAAACTTTTAATTTTTATATCAATAATAATACAATAATAAAAATAGCAACGATAACATGTTCATCTCAAGCACCAAAACGCAAAATCTTTGTAAAAAAAAAATCAAAATGAGAAATCGGTGAGATTTAACAAATACAGCAATAAAAAATGTTTAAAATTTAAAAGAAGAGAAAAACAATGATCTGTAAAAGTATATCTTTCTAATTATAGGAAAACTCTGAAAAATATAAAAAAATGTGCGTGTGACATTAAAAAAAAATCGAAGAGTGTATTGAAAAGAAGTATATGTAAAGGTATGAGATAATCCACTTTGCTGTTCAGTGATCGTGAAAAAGGAAAGCAATAGAATGAAAAGGGTCATCCGTATAGGAAAAATATAGTGAGTTAGGAAAACAAATAGAACATAGAGCGATGCGGAGAATGAAGGAGGAGGAACGCGGGGATGAGCCCTTTTGAACGAGGAAAAAGCAATGAAGAACGGTCCGGGGAAAGGAAGCCGCGAAGCGTGAACCTCGCCGGGGAATTGGCGTTTTAGCGAGGACTCACAATTGTCCTGGAGCTTTTTGAAACACGACGGGTATACACGTACAGGATAAATAATGGAAAAAGTCACCAAGACTCACGAGACGGAGAGAGATAGATAATACAAACATACAAATAAATAAATAAATAAATAAATAAATAAATAAATATATATATATATATATATATA
>JAPYYW010002900.1:0-17649 GCA_030522545.1 Cremastinae sp. A BG-2022a
AAAAGAAAGAGTGTTAATGATTGAAAATAGAAAAAGTGCAAAGATTGTAAATTTTGTAAAAAACCATTCGGTTGTGCAAATAAAACATCTATATTATTACTTAAAATTTCATATTTTTAAAATATAAAAAAAAAACTGATCCACGAATCAATTTTTTCGCTTATTCAGTATGCACTGAGATAAAAGAATGATAAATTTTACTATATAAAAGTGACAATTATACTAATTGTTATGGACCTAATTATATTCTATTTAAATTCTACCCTAAATAGAGTTTATTTTTCGATAAACATATATTCAGTTAAAAAATAATCAGCATAGATGTCACTTTATGATAAAATCTATACTATCGCGATTTCTCTCAGAGTGAAGTTGAAATAACATCAAGGTCATTATTTCCAAAGCAGCACTTTGATTTTTTTTTAATGGGCAGACATTAGCCAATGAGTAGCCAGATAATACATCAATTACTTTAAAAGGAATAATTTATAATGAAAACGAAAATGCTACTTATTTGAGGCACAGCCCAAGAATTCATACTGAAATATCCGAAAAACTGATTTAAAAAATTAATTTTTTGGCTTATTTAATATATGAATTCTTGGATAGCACCCTAAGAATTAGCATTTTCATTATCTATACAGAAAATTTCCGATCAATATTTTTAAAATCAATATTTTGTGCATTTTTGAAGAGGATTTTTTTTTTTCAAAAATCTTTAGGACCTTGAAACTTTTGTTAAATAAATATCATCATTTATTTGTTTATTTTTAAAACTTTTACTCGGTTCCAAATACAGCAAGGGGCATTAACATCGGGACACTTGGTTTTTCAGATATTTATTGGCCAAATTGTCCGATTTTTAAATTTCAAAAAGTACATTCGAATAAATTTAATTAGCTTTCGAACGAATCGAGATTCATTGAGATCGAATAATAATCGTTTCCGTGGCAATTATTTTTACATATAAATGCAAATCAGGACAAGTATAACGTTATTAAATTGGGGACGTATGATAATGGGACGAATTTTCTAATCATGATTTATCGAAAGGGTATTTGTCAGACGAAGGTCAGTTAGTGATTTTTAGAAATGTTTTGTGATACTCTTTTAATAGGCAATGACTAAAAAAATTAATTAAGATATTTGAGTTCAAAGTGGAAAAATCGAAAAAATCATTATTTTTGAATCATAAATCACTAAGTATAGTAACCAGAATAAAATGGGCAATACATATTTTTGTATGAAATTAACTGATCTTCAAAAATGGTCAGTATATTAGAGTTTAGTCGATTAGATGAAGCGATAAGAAGATATTCCTGTCTAAAGTTCAATGTTTAAATTTCAGGAAAATGCATTAAATATTATATAATATATTATATATATATATAAAATATTATTTTTAAAAATATATTTTTTTTCATCATTATATTATATATTGTATATTATACATTATATATTATATTTAATTATATGTATATATAATATATACAAAGTATTATTAAAAAATATATATATTTTTGTTTATCCAGGAATGCAAATTGAAATGGTTCGAAGTTTGGTCAAAAGAGCACGTAATAATCAATCAATTTTTCGTTTCTCTCTCTCTCTCTCTCTGTTTCTGTCTCTCTCGCTCCGATTTCTCGGCTCAATTATTAAATCGGGCAATTCTTACTCGACTTACGTGGCTGTTATCGTAAGATAAGAGCCTGGTGGTATATCGGGGAGCTGAGTCTCTTTCTTTCTCGCTCTCGGAGTAGCGAGTCTCGCGGACGGTCATTCCTCGGCATACCGGTTTTTGGCCGCTCGTTTCTCTACGTCCCGACGGTGGCTGCGTCCGCAGACAGGTATTCCCGAGTCCGTTAACCGCCTTAATTGCACCTCCGTGCGCCAACAATGCTCTTGCACTCTCCGGGAAAGCCCAACGGACGAACCTTCCTTCTTTCCTATTCCTATTTTTTTTATCCACTTCCCATTACTTTCTCTCTCGCTCTCTTTCTTTCTCTCTCTGTCTAACCCCTGCCCGGAACTGCGCACTTAAGGAACACGTGCACAAGAATCTCGTGTACAAAATCGAGAATGAGAAAATATATTTTTGAAAATTTCATGTATTTTATTAAATAACATCTCCAAAATGTTGTCGTGTTCAAAAAAATGGTGTAAAAAATCGAAAATGATGAAAAATTTATAAAAATTTTACGTATTTTATTAAACAATATTTCCAAAACGTCGTCGTGTTCAAGAAATGGTGTACAAAATCTCGAAAATGATGAAACATATTTGATAATTTTACATATTTTATTAAATAATATTTTCAAGACGTCGTCGTGGTAAAAAATTTTGTACAAAATCGAAAATGATAAAAAAATTTTGAAAATTTTATATAATATTAAATATCTCCAAAACGTCGTCCTGTTAAAAATATTCTACTGAAATTCGACAATGATGGAACATTTTTGAAAAATATCCCAAAAAAGTTCATGTAAAAATGTATCGATGATTAGAAAGCTCCTTATCAAGATATTAATTGTTAAAATTGTTTATTTTTTGTACCTTTCCATCAGAGCTAATTTTTACAAAAATTCATCTTTTTTTTTTGCAATCACACAGTCACAGAGACATGTCATTGGATTACCTTGAATTTCATGTATATTTTTCTTCAATGATTGATGCTTTTTGCAATACCAATTATAGTTCTCATTGTCAATAACATCCAAAAACACTAGAGTCCACTCAATGCCTGTACACTGCACTTCACAAGACTTGGAAAAGTTCTAAATCAGTTGTATATCAGTAAAACACGTTTCACATTTTTAAAAACCCATAAGTAAAAAGCGTTTAAAAATTATCCACTTTTTTATATTTAGAACGATCGAACAAAGTTCATCCATCATGACCACCATTGTTCTAGATCTACTATTAGAATGCAAGTAATACCAATTATAATTCCCATTGATAATAACATCCAAAATCATTTGAATCCACTCAATATCTTCACACTGCACTTCGTAAGACATGGAAAGGTTCTCAGTTATATATCAATAAAACACGTTTCACGTCAAAAAACCCATAAGTAGACAGTGCTTATAAATAATTGTTCATTCTTTTATCTTTTAAAACGACCATGCACAATTGGTCCATCATTTCCACCACTGTTCTAGGTCTACCATTAGAAGAACTAAAGTTTAGCAACTAAAAACAGGTGGCAGATATCAGCAGAATCGTCATAAATAAATTGGTTGATGTTTCTTTTGTTGAATTATGGTGTCCATGTCGAATGTCATTAAAAAATGTTTGAATCCACTAATGTTGCATCTAAAAAGACAAAGTGGCGTTCAACATCTTGACAAATTCCTCGAATATTTGAATAGGGATGTCTTTCAAAACGGATGGCTTCCAGAAAGAAGAATCTTTTTTTCTGGGTCTTGTTGGTTTAAAGTTGTTCAAGTGGTCCCTTTTGTCTGGGAATAGATCGAGGATCGTCGAGGACCATTTGTACTTTTTGTATGCAATTTCAAAGAAATCCAAACGATGAATCATTGGCAAGTCTTCGTATCCCATCATGACATCCTCGATGAACTCCACAATCGTCATGTCCAACAATTGCTTCGAGCAGGCAAAGTGCAAAAGTTCTACCAATGTGTCACTAAATTTTGAAACTGGTGACAAAAATAAAATCTGAGGATGTTGGACAGTCGTTGTTATCTTTGCTGCGATCTCGATCAGTTTTTTTGATTCTTCGATCGGGTCATCCTGCTTGCCAACGATAATGAAAAGCGTTGGGACCACTAAAATTGCATCTTGTCTTATCGTACTGGAAACACGAACTTTTCCATTTCCTACCACTCTTATGAAGAGAACTATGAATCTTCTTGTCAAATTTTTGAGCAAATCGTGCACCATTTCATTCTTAAACTCTTCTCCAAATTTCATGTTGATGATGAAGTACACTTGACGATATTCCAAATCTTCGATGATGTAATCCGTCAAATCGTTCACCCAGTTCGAGCAAACTAAGTTTTGTATCAGCAGAAGAAAGAAAATTCCACAAAGTATTCTGCGAGTACTCATCTTTCCAACTCTTCTGTGTCAAATTTACCTGCAGACTGATGGTGGAACGACATATTTTCAGGACAAAAGTTTCACATTTGCCACCTAGGTCGTAAAACTCAAATTGCTGAGCTACTTTTGTTCATCGATTGCTAGAAAATTGTGGATTTTTTTTACGATGCACTCTTTTTTATTGACTTCATGAAACTTCAATGAGAGAATGTGAAACACGTAGCCAAAAACGATTGGCCTTTCAGCAAACAAAGAGCTTTATCTATTTATGCATCATCGATTTTGTAAGCTTACATTTGTTGTGAAAATATTGAAATTTTTATACAAAAGTATAAAAAGCACAACATAAGAGAAACGAAACAATGAAAATATAGAAAATATTAAATCGAAAGAAATGTTAAATATATGAAAAAATAAAAAATATTTAAAAATATTCAAAACGACAAAAAATATTAATGACAGGAAACGAAAAAAATGCCAAAAAAAGAAAAATATAAAATAGACAAAAAGTATAAAACGTCCGAAAACGTGAAAATATAAATCACGAGAAAGAAACAAAGAACGCCAAAAATGCAGAACTTCTTAATCGACAAATAATGCAAAACATAAAAAACGAAAAAAAAGTATAAAATATCCGAAAAATATAAATAACAGGAAATAACAATAAGTACAAAACGCACGAAACACAAAAATATGTGAAAAAAAAATACGAAACGACAAAAAGTGCAAAACCCTTAAATCGACAAAAAATGCAAAATACTCGTAAATGAAACCACCAAGAATACAAATCACAAAAAAATGATAAAAAATATAAAACAAGTGAAAATACGAAACAGGCTAAACGACAAAAACGACAAAATTCTAAAACGTATAAAACAAAAAATATGAAACACGGGAAAAAGTGCAAAACCCTTAAATCGACAAAAAATGCAAAATACTCGTAAGCGAAACGACGCGGAACATAAATCACAAAAGAGCGACAAAAATATAAAATAAACGAAAGTACGAAGGAACCCAAAAGACAAAAACGACAAATAATATGAAATAAACAAAACGAAAAGAAAGTGGAAGACACCGAAAACGACAAGAAGTAAAAAAAGGACGTAAAAATCGACAAAAAAAGTATATAAAAATGTATCTGTGTGTATGAAGCATAAAAATTTCAATATTTTTTTTCAATTCTCGAAGTCGGCATTTCTCGGACCGGTTCTGGTACTTTGGGGCCCGTTTCCCCACTCTCGGTCGCTGATGTCGATGGGCCTTTCCCCTTCCACTTCCCTCGGCCCTGCCAGCGACCTATACCCGTGGCGTTTGGACCGCGTCAACGTGCCCCGTTCGTGATCCAAGCTCGACTCCGAGGCTCGTGTCGCACCCAGCTAACCTCGGGAAAACATGACGAGGATTTTCGTGCCCTCGTTTCTTATTTATTTAAATTTTTTAAATTTAATTTAATTTTTTATTAATTTTTATACTTTAATTTTATTTTTTTATTTTATTTTTTATTTATATTATTTTACTTTATTTATAATTATATATTTATACGTGTATTATGAAAAACAATGAGCACTCTCTGTAATGTCCTTGATCCAATGAATCACCGTAAATGTAAACGTTTTAATTTCGTTTCAAAAATCATTATAATGATTTTATCATTATAATTAAGTGATTCAATATATTATAGTAT
Source organism: Cremastinae sp. A BG-2022a (assembly GCA_030522545.1). NCBI lineage: Eukaryota > Metazoa > Arthropoda > Insecta > Hymenoptera > Ichneumonidae > Cremastinae sp. A BG-2022a. The sequence continues at coordinate 5,747 of JAPYYW010002900.1, forward strand.
TTTATCACTATATTTTGGATAAAATAATGATTGTTTCAAAATCACTAAAATTGTTAATTACAATTTTTGCACCTTTTTTATACCCATAATTTTCATAATATTTGGCCACGTATGGAAAAAACGTGTCATACACATTTTATCAATGAAGTCAAGAAATCACTGCACATAATCGACAAATGATGCATGAATTTATATAATAATAAATACATCATGTGAAAAAATTGTTTAACAATCCTAATACTTTGTTTGCATTTTTTAAACAATTTTCTAAATAACTATATATTGTTCAAATGATTAAAAAGTATGTATAAAACGTAGAAACTAATTATAAGCAAAAACTCATTTTTGGAATTCTCTGTCAATTATTTATCAAATGAACAAAGATAAAAAATTAAATCCAAATGAGCACCTGAATGTTTTAATTGAGAAAAATTTCCAATTTTTCAATAACGAACATTTTTCATTAATTTGACTGTGTACATTTTTCAAAACTGAACTAAAAATAATGTCATTTATTTTGCGCAATAGGTGCATTGTTTTTTCAAAGAAAAAAAAATGGCGTCGCTTCGTTTGTCACCGAGGCTTTAAATCTCTTCCAGCGTGCCTCCGTTGCAGCGTGGGCGTAAAAATAATGCGTCAGCGATTTCGCTGTATTTTTTTCAGTGTCGTAGACACCGTCCGAGAATGCGGAGTGCCCTTCGAAATTCCATCAGCACCATTCCCAGAAACTATCTCCTGAGACTAATCGCTCAAAAATAAAACCTACCGCATCCATTTAGGTGTACAAATAATAAATACAAATGCACACTGCAAATAAAACCCAGTTAACAGTACACATGTACATGGCAAAGCCAAAACAACTTTTTATTTAGGTTAAACATCTATCGAAATATAAACACTTGGATTTGCTAAAAGAATTTCGAAAGAAAATTCAAAAATTCCCAAAAATTTTTGAGTTTTTTGAAAATTTTTTGAATATTCAAAAATTCTAAAATTTTTTTTGAATTTTGGATCGGCTCTTAGATGTGAAATATCCCATATTTTATTTTTTAAACAAATGAATCGTATTTTTTAAACAAATGAATTGTAATGCAAATTTGTCATGCAGAGTAAACTAAACTAGTGCATGACATTCTTGGAAATTCGAAAGACGAAATAAAAATTTTTCACTTTGGTTTTTTTTTTATTTTTTTGAAATTCCAAGAATGTCGTGTATTAGTTTAGTGTACTCTACATAATATATTCAAATTTCAATTTATTTACTTGAAACATACGAGCGTGGGATTTGCCCGAAAATTCACTAAAAATTGGGTGTTTCGCATTACCTCAGAATCGAAACAAAAATTTCAAAAAATTTTGTGGATTTTTGCAGGTAGTCACACTGTATCTCGTAGATCGATGAAAATTTCAATTTGCTATATATTATCTCTCTATTGACCAAATTAACTTTATTAAGGGTGATTTTTAAAGATTTTTAAAGATTTTTACAAAACAAAGCGAATGGTACAATAATTATGTTAATATATCAATTATTTAAAAAATTATAACGCCTTGAAGATTTTTTAATAAATCGAAAATTCAAAAAATTGCTAAAATGCTACTTATTTAGGCGTAATTCAAGAATTCATATATTGAACAAGCTAAAAAACTAATATTTTTTATCAAATTTTTTAACAGATACATTTTCATACAATAACAAATATTTTTTGAATTTTTTGGTTCTAACAGAATGAACTTTCAGAAAATTCAAATTATTTTTTTAATAATTTTATTTCCACAATTTAATGGCCAGGTCGATGATACTGAAAAATGGTTTATGTCTTATTTTTCGAATGAACCAATCACGAGTATTGTTCCTTCGAAAAATCAGGGTTATTTTCAGAGTAATAAATGTTTCGCCTTCTGGCTTGGGACTTCAAATTTTTCGACTGTTGCTACACAGGAATCATGCGTCATTAACGAAAGGTAATTAAATTTAATTAAATAGGTTATCTCGTGCGTCGAGAATAAGGCGAATATTGAATTTTTAATGAATTTTTAATTTCGTTTTCGACGTGTAAGGAATATTTTGGCTGACAGACCATTGAATAATCGTCTGTCTATGTGAATTATGGTCACCGAATTTCCATTAGAATGAAAATTTAATAGCAGACGTATGTTTCGAGTTAATACTTAGTGTGTTGATCCAATTGTAGCCATGTTTGCATTTCTACTAAAAATATCGATCAATAAATCGATAACTAAACACTTCGTTCCATATAAAACAGAAATTGTTCGTCTTCTATTTTACAACGCAGAAACGATCCTAGCGATCAAAATGAGAGCGTTCCTCGCAGTTTTCGTCATTCCTTACTTTTTATCTCAATCGAGTTTTGCACGTGACAATACTTCGATTGTTTCGAGCTCGGAGCTTCCAGGTAACGTTGACAAAAATTTCAATTTGTTTTTGTTATTTATAGTATTTTTAACCATTTTTTTTAATTTAAAATTTTTCGAAAACTCAAACTTTATCAATTCTCATTACACAATGAAGTTTATTATTTCAATAGTTGAAAATCTGAAGATTTCTTCCACTTTTTGTTCTTTTAATTTTTTTTAATATTTCAGTAAAAAAAAACTGCTTCAAATTTGTAACTAAATTACGATCTAAAATCCATGCTTTCTTAATTTTGAACAATATTTGTAATACATGACTGTTGAAACGTTTTAATGCGCAAACATCCCCATATAATTGAATAGAAAATAAAATTTTCGTTAAAAAATTGTGTAAAAATTACATAAATGGTCAAATTACATAATATTATCAAAATGCAAATGTTATGCAATCATTGCTAGTCGTTATGTAATAAAAATTTTATATAAATTTTTATGTGAAATAACACTTTTCCATAAATGTTTGTACAAGATAACAATTTTTTATAAATTTATATGTACAATTACAATTTAACATACATTTTAATATAAATTTAATAGAAATTGTTATGTGAAATAAAAATTTTACATAAATTTTTATTTAAAGTAGAACAATTGTAAATAAATTTACATGTAAAATAACAATTTGGCATAGACTTTAATATAAATTTAATATAAATTTTTATGTAAAAAACCAATTTTCATGCATTTTTTATAAATTCAATAAAAAATAGTATTATACAACTATTTCTTATTAAAAAATTTTATTTGATAAAAAATTGTTTCAAGGCTTGAGCCACTGGTGCACAAGGATGCTCAATGGGCTAGACACAATCGCTATACCCGAGTGCTGCACCGAGAATTATCAGTGCAAAAAGTACATCGAGCCAAAAAAAAACAAATATCACACATTAAATTCGGCAAACTACAGGATTCTTCTCTGCAGTTGCGAACACAAATTCTGGCAATGCGCTCGCATATACAATCTGTCAATCAACCTTTTCCAATTGGACTTGACGCACATTGCTTACAAATGCTTGTCGAGAAAAAAAAAGTAAGCTCGAATAATATTACGTCAATAATATTTTTTTTTATTTAAAAAAAAAATAACCCTTTTTCGTTCTTAAGTTTAATATTCTTCATTTTTTAAACATTTATATTAAATATTTAAATAGAAAAATAGAAAATTTTCAATTGGATTTTTGTAATTTAAATATTTAAATAATAATATTGTAATATATAATTATCAATATAAATATATACCAATATAATAATAATATTAATACTATTAATATTTAAATGTTTGTTCAATATTTAAATATTTTTTAAATATGTAATATTTAAATGTCTTATGTTTTTTATTGTTTTTTATCATTCTTCACTTTATTTTATTAATAGAGCATTTTTTATTTCTCTTTACAGAACTTACTTTAAATACTCGATAATTGATAACGAGCAATACTTAAAAGAACAAAAACACAAACATCGGAGAAACAAGATTGCCAAAAAGAATTTGATGCTAAAAATAAGCATGAGCTAAAAAAAAATACGTGGTGTATTGAAACAAAAAAAGTATACACTCCCGTTATTTCCTACGAACATGCATTGCAAATGTATACTCCTTGTTTTTACATCATTTGAACTATATATGTATTAAATATATGAAAAATAATTTGTTACAAATGCTTTGGTAAAACGCATTTTATTAAACTTGAAACAACTATTTTTTACACATTTCTCAACAACATGTCGAGAAATCAGCCACTTGTTATTATTTTTCGAATTGCACTCTATTTCATTCTTAAATTTAAATAGTGAACCAAAAATTCTGTAGTTTCGAAATAAGTTCTGCCTTTTTTTTGTCCTGGCCAAAATAAGGGTCTTCAGGTAAGCACTTTTGGGTCTTTCTGTGAGTCCTCTTTATTTCTCTCATTCTCTCTCACTCTTACTTTCTATCTCTGCTTCATTCTCTCTCTCTCTCTCTCTCTCTCTCTCTCGTTATTTTTCTTCTTTTTCTTTTTCTGTATTATTCTTCTCTCTTTTTCTTTTTTCTTCTCTCTCTCTCTCTCTCTCTCTCTCGTTATTATTATTATTTTTTCCTTTCTCTGTATTATTTTTCTCTCTTTTTCTCTATTTTTCTTCTCTCTCTCTTCTGTTTAACTCCAACAAGTCCCTGTGGCTTTTTTCCATCTTACTCTCGTGCCAAGTGGAATAGAGGAATCTCTGTTTTCGGAGAGCAAAGGGAGAGCTCGGACCAAGAAAAAAGAGGCCCCGAAAAGAGGGCCGCAAAGGAAGTCCCGAATTCCTGGAAGTACGAGAGGAAAGCAGCCAGCACGACTCACCCAAAAATGACGAGGTTCAGAATTTTTTAAATCGTACATACAAAAAACAAACTATTCAACTACTTCAGCAACATACAGGCAATTTCGCACTAAATTTAATTTTTTTTTTAAATTTTTCAACAAATTTTTACTAATTTTTTACATTTAATATTTTATGAATGATATGATAATTGAAATTTTTTTTGAAATTTCGTTTTTAAGTTTACGAAAAAAATGTTTTTAACACTTGCTAGTCTCGGGGGTATAATCAACCACACTCAGTTTGGAGAGTGATAAAAAATTGAAAAAAAAGAAAAAAAAGGCTACAATGTATTTTCAGAAATTATTCTAAAATATCTTAAGGTAGTTCTACCGTGGTTCTATGGTAAAAATGGTTTTCTATGGAATTTCTTAAAACTTTGTACATATGTTTTTTAACATGGTGCTCAAGTGTGTGTGTCAAATTTTAAAAAGTTACTCTACCTAGAAGACGAGATATTTATTGTGGAAAGTCATATCTTTTTGTAACTTTCCATAAGAGCCTGTATTTAAAAATGTGATTTTCAACATGAAAAATCCTGATATCCAGATAGAGAAACTTAAAAAAATCTATAGAAAAACATTTCAACTGATGATTTTACTTTTACTTTACATACGAAGCAAATTTTTGAACGGACTGTCGCGGTAGAAATACCTTAAGATATTTATTGTCAAAAATCACTATTTTTTGCAGTTGCCCATAAGAGCACGTGTTAATATTGCGATCGATAACTCTAAATATCTTGACTTCTGGGTAGTGAAACTTGCTGAAATGTTGCACAGCTCTTTGAAGTACATTTAAGAAATTAACTTTAGTTTTTTAAAAAAATCCTAGGATTATGATTGTTTTAATTTTCAATCATACATAACAAGTACAAATCACCTTGGATGAGCTTGAATTTTGAGTATGTTGTTGAAACAATTTGCAACAACTTTTCTTAATAAACTTAAGCTCAACAACCACGTAGATGGAAATAAATTGAGATAAAAACTTTTGATTTGACTGTACCGAAGATGATTTTACATTTAAATTACCTCATGAGGACAAACTTTAGATTGGACTGTCTCGGTTGTCTAATGATATAAGTAGGTGAATTTTGTTCTTCTATTATTACCAATAATTCCAGACTTTTCCTCTCTAAGGTAAATTATGATGAAAACTTTTTGCGTTTCGTTATCACTTATACTTTGGAAAATTATGTATCGATAGAAATTACAATGCAAAACCGCAAATAGTCATTATCAATAAATACGTCATAGACAACCTTGAACCCATCTTTAACCGCGACACGTTTAATTTTTCTGTACAGCTGCTTTTTTAGATCGTGTTTTATTAGAATTTTATGAGTTGATCCAATTGTCACTGATAGTGGATATTGAAAAACAAAATTATTTATAGATCAATTATTCATCACTTTTTTTCATATATAAAGGGGAGATTCTACATTTTCCTGTATTACAAGTCAGACTTCGCTCCAGCGATCGAAATGAGAGCTCTTGCTTCTATTTTTCTCGTTTTCTATTTCTTCGTTTCGCCAATTTTCGACACCGTTATCGGTTCAATCATACAAGCTCCACGTAACTTGAAAGAAATTGCAATTTTTGTTTTTTTAATGTTAAAAAATTTAATACTTATCATGCTTTAGTGTAAAAAATGTTTACTGTTATTCTTTCATTTTTGAAACAAATCATTTTTACCATTTTTAATTTTTTGATTTAACAAAAAAGATATTGTCATTAATTTGTGCAACGTTTGCTCTCTTCGCAGATGGAGACATTGCGATCGATCCCGTCTTCAAACCTCCAGGTAATGTGAAAAAAAATTTATATTTGTTATTATTTAGTATGAATAAATTATACTGTTTTTCTTTTTTTTTAATTTTTCAAATGTATAATTTTTACAACTTTTCATATGTTGTTTAAAAAAAAAGTTTTTTTGCATGAATTTTTGCAGTGTCTACTATTTTAACAGATGATGACATTAATAATGCTCCATATTTCGAACTTCTAGGTAACGTGAAAATATTTTACAATTTTTCATTTTTTGACAATTTGTTGATTTAAAAAAAAGTTTTTTGGCATTAATTTTTGCAATGTCTACTATTTTAACAGATGACACCATTAATGCGCTCCTAATTTCGAACTTCTAGCTAACATGAAAATATTTTACAATTTTTCATTTTTTCACAATAAAATGATTTTTAGTCATTAATTTTTGCAACATTTGCTCTTTTCGCAGATGAAATCACTACGATAAATCCCGTCTCCGAACTTCCAGGTAATGTGAAAAACTTTTTAATTTTTTTAGTGTACGAAGTGATTTTTTTACTTAATTATTGCAACATAACTTAAAAGCACATCCTCAAGAGTGCATCCATAAAAAAATTTCAATTTTTTGATCATTTTAATGTACGTATACTTTTATTATAGTCTTCCATAAATTCGTGTAGCTGAATAAAATTCGTGATAAGCATATAACTTGAGAACGTCTCGATCAATTTTTTCAATTATTTTTTAGTCTTCGTAATAGAGCGTGTAACGTTTTAGATAAATGAAAAATTGGAAAATTTTTACAAAAAATGCAAAAAAACGAACACAAAAAAAATGTATGTAAAATTCATAAAAATTTCCAAATTCAAAAATTTAGTAAAACGTATTAAAAATTGTAATATATAAAATTTAACCAAATTTATCAAATAAAAAAGATTTAAAAAATTTCATTAAATTAATGATAAAAACTAAAAAATGTTAATTATAACGAAATTTATTGAAATTAAATTTATTAAAATTAAATAATAATTTAAAGGTCTGAGTCACTGGTGCACAAAGATGTTCAAAGGGCAGAATTCTATTGCGATACCTAAATGTTGCACAAAGGATTATCAGTGCAAAAAATATCTCGAGCCCAATAAAAGGAGATTTCACTTAAGCAATTATGAAGGATACAGGCTTCGTCTCTGCTGTTGCGAACACAAATTCTGGAAATGCATCAAAAATAATTCGGCACCATTGGATATTTTCGAGCGATTCCTGATGTTCACGAGTTCCAAATGTATACGCAAAACCAGGGAGTAAGTTTAACGAATATTCAAGAAATTAATATTTTTTAACATTCATTTTTTTAAATTCATTTTTTGATAAAGAAATAAAATTTTTTTCAAAATTCATTAATTTAATCAATTAATAAACGTGATTAAATTTTTTTAAGTAGTCACTTTAATTAGTTAATCAGCGTGCTGTTGATATTAAATATATTAAACTAATAAATGTAACATTAATCTAAAAAAAGATTATATGTATATTGATTTTATTGTTTATTTTATGTAATTTATTAAAATAATTATACAATAATTACAATTAACTAGAATAATTAATTAATTATTGTGATTAATTAACGTAATTAAATTATATTCGTTTATAAAAAAGTAATCAATTGATATCAATCTGATGATAATTTTTTTGCTATACTGTCGAATAAATCATCATATATCTAATTATCTTTTTGCAGAGAGGGAGTTCGTCAATACTCCATTGTGACTAATCAACAATATACGGACCGCAACAATAATAACGAACCGAACAATGATAATAATCCGTTTTCTATGTTTAGCTTTAATTAAATTTTCAATTTTTCGTTATTATCATTACATTTATTTGTTTATTTATCAATATCATTTATAAATGTAAAGCTTATAAATAAACAATATAAATATATAAATAATAGAAATAAATAATATAATACAAATAAAAAATATAAATGAATAAATATAAATAAATTAAAAAATTGAATTTTTTAAAATCAGTTTCTGTTTTATTGTGACGTTTTATATATCTTGAGATCGAAAAGCAACGTTGAATGAGAAAAGTCCAAAATCGAGGAGTATAATTACAACAGGGACGCTCGAAGAGAACTCTCGTTGCCACAATTTTTTTTCGATTCAAAAATATACCTTTGCTCGATAAAAATTACAAAAAAAAACAACGAAATCCGATATAAAAAATTGTTTTTATGCCTAAAAAGGTAACTGGTACGTTGCGAAATAAAGTTGCATGTCAAACGGAATAAAAACGGAATAAACAAGAATTCCTGGAAGTACGAGAGGAAAGCAGCCAGCACGACTCACCCAAAAATGACGAGGTTCAGAATTTTTTAAATCGTACATAAAAAAACATAGTATTCAATTGCTTCAGCAACATACAGGTAATTTCGTACTCAATATAATTTTCTTTTTTTTCATGTTTTTCAACCAATTTTTACTAATTTTTTACATTTCAAATTTGATGTGAACAATATTTTATGAATAATATGATAATTGAAGAAATTTGTGGAATTTCGTCTCTAAGTGTACGAAAAAATGTTTTTAACACTTGCTAGTCCCATCTCCGTTTTGTGACGTTATATTCATTGGGGGTATAATCAACCACACTCAGTTTGGAGAGTGATAAAAAATTGAAAAAAAAAATGAAAAAAAGACTACAATGTATTTTCAACTCTTGTCTGTAAGATCATGCCGATTATTTTCAAATTGTTGAATTTATAATTCAAAAAATTCGAAAAAAATTACTTTTTTTTACAAAAAATCATGCAACAATTTGAATTTTCAATTTTAAAAAACCATGAAATTTTGACAAGACAGATATTATTAAAAATTAGCCCATATCTTTTTTAAATGTTATTCTTGAAACAAAATATGCAACAACTTTTCTTAATAAACTTGAGCTCAAAAACCACATGGTGTCGAGATAAATTGAAATAGAAACTTTTGATTTGACTGTACTGATAGAACTACCTTAAGAATGCATGGCACAAACAATTCCAGCAAATATTGAATGGTTAATGTTAAATTTGTAAAAACCCAGACTCTGGCTTTTGATTAAAAAGTTGCCAATTTTTTGGTTTTCGTTTGACTATCTATTAGCAACTTGAGCATATTTTAACAATAATTCAAACATCTCTTATTGTTTAAGCAATTAAATAAAAAAATTAATGAAACGTTTTGAAACTACTTTTTGTACAAAATGAACACTATATACGAATATATAATAAAAATTTCACAAGAATGTCATATCTTTACACATGTATTTAGTGCAAATTTATGAATTCTCCATAAGAAGCAATATTAAATTTGGCACAAAATTTAAGAATAAAATACCCATAATTTATCAAATTTTCATATTTTTGAAAATATTGCGCATTCACCCTAAAAGAAATTTTTGGAATTTTGTTCTTATAAGTGTACCAAAAAATGTTTTTTAAGATAATCCAACCGCAAAATCATGTCAAGACCGATTTACTTAAAAATTAGCACTGTTCATACGAATACATTGAAAATGCATGTTGAAAATCTTCACTTTTTAAAAATTTTTCATAAGAGAGCCCATGTCAAATGTAGCATTTTATAGAAATTAATATTTAAATACCTACATCGTAGAATTTCTTTTAATTTTGCGTATACTTTAACATTAAAAAATAAGCTCTGTTAAATTTTATAATAATTTCAGTTTCAAGAAATTTTAAGGAGATTCACGCGTTTACCATGTTTAAATTATTTTTCAACTTGTTTTTTGCTAAAATATTACGTACACTGGATTATACCTACTGGTCGAATTTCAATGACATTTGCCGTCTGGAAATCGAGATATTTATCTTTGAAAATCGAAATTTTTAAAGTTAATTATATTTTGCACAATGAATATCTCGACATCTGTACGATAAATCTTTCTTAAATTTTAAACGTATTTTAATATGCCATCAAGAAACATTAATATTAATTTTTGTCAGATTATCTTGAAAATAATGTCACTTGATGATTTTTGCCTCAACTTTACACGTGAAACGAATGCGCGTGGGCGAAAAAATGCGTGACCTCCTTAAGAGATAATTTAACATTTAATTTACCACGTGTGGATAAACATTTGATTAGACTGTCTCGGTTGTCTAATGATATCAGTAGGTGAATTTTGTTCTTCTATTATTACCAATAATTCCAGACTTTTCCTCTCTAAGGTAAATTATGATGAAAACTTTTTGCGTTTCGTTATCACTTTTACCTTGAAAAATTATGTATCGATAGAAATTACAATGCAAAACCTCCAATAGTCGTGATCAATAAATACGTCATAGGCAACCTTGAGCTCATCTTTAACCGCGACACGTTTTATTTTTCTGTATAGCTGCTTTATTAGATCGTGTTCCAATAAAATTTTATGAGTTGATCCAATTGTCACTGATAGTGGATTTTGAAAAACGAAATTATTTATAGGTCAATTATTCGTCACTTTTTTTCATATATAAAGGGGAGATTCTTCATTTTCCTGTATCACAAGTCAGACTTCGCTCCAACGATCGAAATGAGAGCTCTTGCTTCTATTTTTCTCGTTCTCTATTTCTTCGTTTCACCAATTTTCGACACCGTTATCGGTGGAGTCATGCGACCTTTATGTAATTTTAAAAAATTTGCAATTTTTATTTTTTTAATTTAAAAAAAATGTAATACTTTTCATATGTTCGTGTAAAAAATGTTACTGTTTTTCTATTTTTCTTTAATTTTTGATATGAACAATTTTAACTATTTTTCATTTTTTGATATAACAAAAAAGTTATTGTCATTAATTTTTGCCATGTCTGCACTTTCAACAGATAGTAACCTCACGATCGTTCATCCAGGATTCGCAGTTCCATGTAACGTGAAAATATTTTACAATTTTTCATTTTTCGACAATAAAATGTTTTTTTTGTCATTAATTTTTGCAAAATTCGCTTTTTTTTCGCAAAAACAGTCACTATAATTAATCCCGTCACAAAACCTCCAGGTAGTGTAAACAAATTTTATATTTTTAATTTTTTAGTGTGAAAAAATTATACTATTTTTTCTTTAATTTTTTAAATAAATAATTTTTACTATCTTTCATTTTTTGATTTAATAATAAAGTGTTTTGTCATTAATTTTTGCAATGTCTGGACTTTTAACAGATATGATCACGATCGTTCATCCAGGATTCGCAACTCTAGGTAAGGTGAAAATATTTTAGAATTTTTCATTTTTTGATAATAAAATGTTTTTCTTTGTCATTAATGTTTGCAATGTTTGTTTTTTTCGCAGTAAAAATCCCTAGGATCAATCCCGTCTC
>JAPYYW010002901.1:0-17648 GCA_030522545.1 Cremastinae sp. A BG-2022a
GGTTGGCTACATATAACGAAATGATAAAAATTCGTTCAAATTTGGAGAGAATATTCTTCCATATGAAATACGTGAATACAATTTTTTTAGAATTTTCGTTTACGTATTTTTCGAACAATTAAACCATGAAACAGCCATTTTTAGACAATACAGATATACATTCCGTGTATAAGGACGTAACTTTACTATTCGATTACTCGAAAATAATGTAGACGATACTTTTTTTCTGAATTTATATTAATTTCTTTAGTAGCAAAGAACATTCTCTCTAATTTTTATCATTTTCTTAACAAATTTCCTTTCCCTATACTTTTAACATGTAAAACGTCATTTATTTTCACCATTTGTAGCCAACCTCCTTAAAAATGAAACACACATTCGGATATTTCCCAAAAATAAAGCGTGTTTATTGACCAATCGGCGAGAAGCGAGTAATCGTTTCCTCGGTCTATTGTCAAGACTTTCGTGCGGACGAAATTGAAAAACAATGATGAATAGGAAACATGCACGAATATACGCCTTGGAGATGGAGCAACAGCAGAAAGAGAGCGAGGGAGGGAGAGAGAGAGAGAGAGAGAGAAAAGCAAAGTTCTCCGAACAATGCGCTTAATTGAGAAATACTTCCGGTAGTGCGGGTAAACTGGTTTATAATAAACCGGTTAAATTCATTTACAATCGGTGCGAATGACGTCTCGGTTGCTCGCGGACCCTCCGCTTCCCCTCCCCCCTCTTCCCGCTGCATTATTTTTCCATCTCTCCGGTTTTGCAAATCGCAGCTTCGATCCGCTCCGCGAAAACTTGGCCGTCGCACCGGAAAGCGTTAAACGTTGAATGGAATCGAAGCAAGAATTTGCCTCGTGTGGAACTTACGAGAGAGAGAAAGAGAGAGAGAGAGTGAGAGAGAGAGAGAGAGAAAACAGTGGAAAGGGGAAGCGAGCTTTTATATTTATCCAGATCTCGTCTCGCCTACGCGAGTGAATACGCCGGTTACTATCCCCGAGGGTAAAGAAAGAATCGCTGAGACGAAAGAAAAAAGTAGCGAGTAGAAAGCAGGAAGCGCGCACTTTCATTAGCAATCCCCGAAGAACTTTGCGAAATGATTTTCCTACGCTTTCAAATCACGAATTTTCCCAAAGAAACGTTGCCCTCCCCCGTTTACGAGCGAGTCCGCATAAACTTATTTTATCGCTTTTTCGATAAACAACATTTTTTTAATGAAAATTCTCATCGTGAGATCCGTACATGCGAATAGCCCGCGAACAAGAAAGGATTATAAACGAAGAATTAACCTCGAGACGCTTGCGAGCGATTGCGAGCGAGTTTTCGGAAAGCGATAAAAAAAAACATTGGCGAACGATAATGTCGCGCGGAGGACACTCCGCGTACGCTTCGGTGGTCGCGTCTGTGACGGATACTATATATTATGTACAAAGTCAGCTGATTCGAGCGAGAGTCTCGTCCGAGCCTGTCCGAGAAAAAACGCCTGGGGCGACGTTGGCTATCCTCGCGACAACGACGCGAGGAAAGAAAAATACGAGGAGAGACAGTCTGGTTGCGAATACGCGTTTAAAAGCGTACTAACGAATCAATGCGAAAAGTATAAAATGCCCCGCTACGTCAGAATTGACTCGAACGGCCCATCGCGATTGCCCCGAGCGTACATTCAATTAAAAAATATTCCGTGCGTACGAGCACACAAGTATCGCAGGCATTTTTATATTGCGAAGCGTACGCAACGCGAGCGACGAATCGTACATAGATGGAACAGGAGGAAGGGAAAAGGAAGGAGAGAGAGAAAAAAAAAAGTATACATTGTGTGTTGTAGTTGGACTGGTCGGTGGGCGAATGACAGTTGATAAAAATGATTCTAACCTTGGTCGGCGGTCCAGTTTCAAACGTGAGCTCCCGCGTCGTACGAATTTTCCACCGCGTACTATCGCGCAGTCGATTATCCCTTGACACTTGCTTTCTGCTCAGCAGCGCGATTCCACGACGAACGGAGTGTCTTGCACACAATGCAGCGATTGAGAAAAAACACAGATCGAGCCGAGACGCGACGAGAGGGAAAAAAATAAAGAAAAATAAAATAATCACACCCGCGTGTCCGAATCGCCAATTTTTTTTTTTCGTCGCGAGGAAACTCCGTCTGCCTTATACGAAAACACGCACACGTTCGCTCGGAGGCACAACACCGATGTAAAGAGAGAACCAGGCGCGCGCGCGCGCACACACGGCAACACGAGAGAGAGACGAACGAGATGCTGGCACACTGGAGAATGGCAGCCGCAATGCACTATGGGGCGCCAACGGTTGCCAACCCGCGCGCACTCGCTCGTGCTCGCTCCCTCTATCCTTATCTTTCTCTCCCTCTCTTCTTCTCGCTCGCTGTCGCGCGGAGATCTCGGACGTCCGATTCGTTTCTCAATCACCCTATATTTCCTCGATATTTAACCAAGGATTTGTCAAACTTCACTCTTCGCAGTCTCTTTTCGAAGTCGCTCTCTCTCCCCGGCTCGTAAAAACGCGAATTATCGTTGTAGTCGTTGTCTCACGAGCACCGAAAATACTTTGCAGTCAAGCAGCAGTGTCGCTGAACATCGGCTATTCGCGATGTTTGTTTTTTACGATTAAATTCGCGACAGCGTGCAAATGGTCGATCGCGCGATATGGCCGTTTTTTTTCGATGCTCTGAAAACCGAGCGACGAGAGAGAGAGAGGGAGAGACACAAAAATACGGCCTCGCGAATTCGCTCCACGAATTATTGTACAGAAATGTCGACCGGGGGGAGTCGGTGGAGTTGGACTGACACACCGAGTGTGTTTACACGGAGCGGCCGCGATTAGCTGTTGCCCGGGCTTGTATAACTCTGACCGAGTTGGTAGCACTGGCGCCTCCACTCCGAATGCGGCGAGCGCTCGCGACTTGCGACGAAACTGCATCGAAGCTTTTGCTCGCTCGTTGATAAATTATCGTTTCTCGAAATTATAGAAATTAATGTAACGCTCTCGGAAAAACTCCCACGATATCGCATCTTTTTTCACTTTTCTTCTTTTCCGATTTAAAGTTTACACCGATGACCTTTTCCCTCTCCTGCCAATAAACGGTATAGGGTAAACGTACCATATCTCGGCCACATATAAGACCATTTTTTGACTTTGAGAGATTGTATTTTTATGAAATTGAATCTACAAACCATTATAGTATGATTTTTGAAATATTTGAAGTCTACCAAATGCGAAAAATCACTTGTTAATTCACTCATTCATTATTCCTGATAAGAAGTATTATTGAGTTTTGAATTTTGTATCAAATTACGCACAGTCAGCCGGGTGTCGCCAAAGTCCAGCAAAAATTTTCCTTAACGTTTATCTATGTTCTTCCTGCACGTTACATTCTATACACACTTTAGGAGATAAAAAATATCTGTTTTTTTTTAAATTAACTATTGAAATAATTGGCCCAGGTTTGGTGCAGGTTGAGATTAGGTGCATCCACCCTATACATCATTTCCGGTCGCTAACATATACATTTACGTTAATCCTCGAAAAAATCCATTTATTTCGGTATTTAATTTCTTTTTTTTTTAATTATTCAACAAACTAGTTCTCGAAGCGAATAAATTGAATAAATATGGACAAGCGATCGGCAAACAAAGAGATTTCTATAAAACGAGGTTTGAAATTTGATTGCATCAAAGATTGCAGAGGTCTCTACATTCCGAGCGCAGAACGTAACAGGCGAATTCCACTTATCGCCCACAAAGCCTTATTACATTGGTTTTGGGTCTTTGTGAACTTTTTGGACAATAAGTGGAACGTGCCCAACTTAAAAAGTATAGATGCGCAGACGGTACGAATAATCCGTAAACTTTATAAAGAGACAATTTCTGTTTGTAGTGTCTTTCTCTTTATCTAGCTGAGAAGCTAATATGACCACTAGACAAGGATATGATAACTGGTCGCAGCATGTTATCTCTTTCTAAAATGGCGGTCTTCTTTAGTACAGTAGAACTACACGAGGCGCAGTCTATACTTTTTGCGTCTATGGCGCAGAATCGCCGGACACGGCAAACACAACGGACGTATATTTTCAATCATGGCCCTTGTTGACGTGTGTGGCATCAACTCGATCGTGAATTTCAATTCACCAGCTACGAAAAGTGGTATCCAAGATGAGGTCGATTCCTACAGTCGCAATTTTTGCAATAATCTCAGTTTGTCCATACAGCCAAACTTTCAGGTAAGTCCCCGATGACTTTTCGTAAATTCTAACCTCTCGTCGCGTAAACTTTCGCGGAATATGCAAACTCACTGTCCGAATAAAAAAGAATACCATCGTCGCACGATATTATTTTATAAAATGTACTTTATAAAATGTATAATAAAACGTAAATAAATGTCAATCGCGCAATAAAAAATTTCTTACATATTTAAATTGATTAAATTAGATGAAAATCGAGTTTGACATTTTTTTTCACATACTACAGTTGAAAGTTTAATTACTTCGTTTATTCCTTCGCAGGCGTCAGAAAATATGCTGGATGACAATGGCAAGAGTATAAAAATCAAATTTGATCATGGAACAACCACTCTTGGTTTCCGATACAAGGGCGGAGTAGTTCTTGCTGTCGATTCACGAGCAACTGGAGGCCAGTTCGTCGGTAAGACGAGTCATGATTGAGTGATCGCCTATTTAAATTATTGAATACAAGCGATATTAAGCTGAATAATGATTATTCTAGGTTCGCAGACAATGAAGAAAATAGTAGAAATAAACGACTACCTTTTGGGAACTCTGGCTGGAGGAGCAGCCGACTGTGTCTACTGGGATCGTGTACTGGCAAAACAATGTCGCATGTACGAGCTACGCAATCGCGAGCGTATTTCAGTTGCAGCGGCCAGCAAGCTCATGTCAAACATGGTCTACAATTACAAGGGAATGGGCATGTCAATGGGTAATTTAAGGAAAACATTTTTTTCAAAAGTATTTTGTGTGAGAAATTATCCATGAAAGATTATTTTCTCGATCAGGAATGATGCTCGCTGGCTGGGACAAGCGCGGCCCGGGACTGTACTACGTCGACTCCGAGGGCACGCGAACGCCCGGAAAGGTTTTCAGCGTCGGATCCGGCTCGACGTTCGCTTTCGGCGTTCTCGACTCCGGATATCACTGGGACTTATCGGACGAGGAAGCTTACGATCTGGGTCGTCGAGCGATTTACCACGCCACTCACAGAGACGCTTATTCGGGTGGAATCGTCAGAGGTAAATTTCTACTCGTTCTTAAGGCAGTTGTCTCGATATAATCATTTTTTCATTACTTCAGCTTGTTATTATAATTAAAAACTCGATGAATATCACGTTTTCGAAACTTATCATTTAAGGAGGTATTAGCGATACTTAATAGTCAAATGAGATACTATTTGGCTTATTTTTAAATGAGGCGTAAATAATCAAGAGTCGCGGCAGCTACTCGAGGCAAGTACATCAACAGCCGAGAGCGGCCGCGACTCTCATTATCTCGAAACCAAGTAATTTTTTATATATTTTGACCAAACCAAATTTTTAATAATTAATATTTATTTCACTGTAAAGTTGAGGAAAACTTTGCAAAGCCTAGTATTTTTTAGTTATTTTTCTCTTTCTAATAAAAAATAAGTCGAGGGCGTACGATATACGCATTATTATGAACAAGTTGCCGAAATTTTAATATTGTTGAAATATTTTTGAATCATTTGTTTTTTTTCGCAACCGCCTCCGCATAAAGTTTCCTCTTAGCCAAATTAGGAATTTAGGTACAGCGATTGACATAACGTCAAAAGAGATTTCTAGTAAATTTAACAAAAACAAGGCAAATTGCCCCAAATACAATACGCGTCCTGTGAAAAAGAAGGTAAGCCCATTTACAGGATGCATATAGTTGTTAAAGAAATAATTGATGAAAAATACCTTGAGAAAGCATATTTGCCGAGTTTGATTATTAAAGGTTTTGTTTAATAAACTCTGCAAGTATGCTTTTTCAAGGTATTTCACATCAATTATTTCTTTAACAACTATATACATCCTGTAAATGTGCTTGCCTCCTTTTTCACAGTACACGTATTGATTTTTGGGGCAATACAGATAGTTGAAAAGTTATTTTCATTTTTAAGTTATAATTTGACTTGGATTCACTCACGTACAAGTGTCATATATGATATTATAATAAAATAATTCAATGAAAAGTTCGATGACCATAAATTTTTATGGTAAATAATTAAACCTTGCACGCTAATAAACACGTGAGATATTTTAAATTGTTTGAAATTTCACTCTAAATTTTTTTTTCGATCGAAGAGTGGATACTAACAGTTTCTCATAAGACTCTGACTTACGTTGAACATACTTTGTCAGCATAATTTTTGCTTATTTTATTGATAATGCTACTTGAAATGTAGCCATTGAAAAATAGGATTAAGGTGATACCGTAGTTCTCACAGTTACTTGGAAAACGCGATTGGTTCAAACATCTTCAATTCTTTGTCAATTAGAATAATATTTGTTTAGCCCACGCAGGTTAATGACAAAAATGGGCTGGTCTTTGGATTTTGACGAAATATCAATAATTTGCATGTTTGAGCGAATCGCGTTTTGCAGCTATCTCTCTTACGGCTTTATATCGTAAAAACAAATTCAATAGGAAAAAATTCAATTTCGTACTTTCGTTAATACCTCCTTAAATATAATTTTGGAGCTTTACCATATCGAGACAACAAACTTTATGATATTTCCATAACATTAATACGCCTATTCTTATGCTGAATCGATGTGCAGTGTATCACATGAAATCCACCGGATGGGTGCACATCTCCGACGAGGACTGCAAAGATCTGCACTACCGTTTCGCCGAGGAAAAGCTGCAGGGTACATCGAAGTAAAAAAGAAATAAAGTGCGCCTCGATTAATAAAGTTCAATGTAATGTTATCCGACATTTCGTTCAGATTCTTTTGTACACTCTAAATGTAACGCGAGACGAAAATAAATCGCTTCAAAATTCACTCGGGGGCCTGTATTCATTCCCGTGATGTGGAAGCAATCCAAGTTATTCAATAACGTCAGCGAGGATAATGGCTTTTATGCATGTTTCACGAAACAAACGAAATGGGCCAGGAGAGCGCAGTGGGCGGAAGAGCCGATCAATAAAAATCCAAATTAATACACCGAGTTGACAATGCCGTGAAACAGTCGAGTTCTATTTCTGTTTCACAGAATAGCGACTCCAGATCGATAACGAAAATTTTCCATTCGCAGCATTCACGATTCGACACAATTGTCAAAACTCGAAGAGATTTTTAAATAACGGGTTAAATGAGAGTCTCGATCTCTTTGGGTTTTTATCGAATTTACATCTTTATTAAACAAATACAGTTGACGTCTTAATAATATTTATATGTCGCTTGGTGATTTTTCTATTCATTCTAGCCTGTGCAATTCTTTTTTTCTTCATATAATATGCGTGTATGTGTGTGATCTACCGTTGCGTATTTGTTACACGATTTTTTTTTTTCATTAAATTATCCTTATGTTTTTTTTTCGCCCTCGTTTTTCTTTTATTCTCTGCTTCAAGTCGGAAAGGAACAAGGTAATTTGACATTATGTGTGCGTCACGGACGAATAATTTTGAGTAACTCAGCGTGTCACATTAAAAATGAGATTTTTCATTAAATCCTCGAGAAACACATTAGCATTCACTTTTTTTTTACTTTAGGTTACTCGTGATTAGTTTTTCCTCTATTTCCGCTTTTTCTCTTTCTTTTGTCACTTAAACGTACGATTATCCGATAAATCTTACAAGCTACGAAACGATTCATTTTGTGACGGAATACAATCTTATTCATTTTTTTTTTTACTTACGAATTTTTACCATTTTCTTTCATTATTTCTCATTTTTATTTAATCCCTCGTTCTCATCGTCTTCACGCGTTCTCCGATCCGATTACGATGCGAAAGAATTGCCAACACTTTTGGCCATCTTCTAACACGAAACTCTAATTACGACACTTGTGTTTGCGTTTGTGATTGTTTTTTTTTTTAATCCAATTTTCAGGACACAGACCAGTATAGTGAAGACCGCATTTAGCCAAGTAAGATTGTAAACCTATGATTTCAATAGTTCTCTGTGTGTTCGTGTTTATGTACGTGTGTACCCTTATATCTCGTCTTACTTTTATTTCTCCGAAAAGCGACATTTGGCCTGAATAATGCTAAAGAGAGAGAGAGAGAGAGAGTACCGAATTTTCATTTTCGTTATAGAAAAAGCCAGTTTGCCCGGTTCGCGTTTTCAAGTGTGTTCGAGATTCGTGCGTGTGATATTTTCGAGAGAATGCGAAAAAGTTCGAGATTCGTAATAGCATCTGCGTTATATCTCTGTTGTTTCGGATTTCGAGTCAGGCACGAAGTCAAGGTGACTCGGCTACGTGTTCAACGGCAGCCGAACGATTATCTCGGTTTTTCTTCGGAAGAGGAAAAGAGTTGAGCCGGGTGTGTAAGTTTAATATACGCATTATTCGTGCAGGAAATATAGGCTTGAAGGCGTTACGCGAGTCCCCTACATATTTAGCAGCCCGAAAAATATGACATTTCGTTACAAATTCATATTTATATCATTCGCAAACAGCATATTATATATATACATAGACTTGTTCATGCTCGTGTCACTGTCTGTGTGTCAGTGTTTTTACTCCTCATACTTTTTCGAGTGTAATATATATATTTATCATATATAGTATATTCTAAACGGATTTCTTTCTTCTATAGTCTTTTGCATGATTAAGTACATTTTTTTCGTCCCCTCTCTCTGTTTTCTGTTTTTTTTTGCTTTTTTACGTTTTAATCTTTTTTTTTGTTCATTTAATCTCTGGTGTGGACACCTATGTAGAATATTCTACCGCATTTTTCAACAATAATTAATCTCTCTTCAATGTTTTATCTCTCTTCGATTTTTCATTGCTCTGACCTTTATTTCCAACTCTTGGCTCATTTTTCATCCAATTCGGGTCGCATTTTCTCTTTTCCACCCATGCTTCTTCCCTTTTTTCCCATTGTTTTTTTTTTCACCTTGATTGTTTTCGACAAGGATTTTGAACAAGAAAAAAAGTCGACTGGAAGTATGATCGCGCTCGTGACAATTATTTCCGTACACGGTTTGTTGTAATGTTGTTTGTTTTCGGTACGATGGATTTCAAGTTATGAGAGGCGTCGTTCTTGCGCGAAGCGTCTCGTATTTTCTTCCATTATTTTTTCGCTCGTCGGGTCGCGCGAAAACTTTTTTTCTCGTTTCTTTTTTCTTCTTATTATCCGGCATTCGCTCGTTGCGTAAAAAGGTAGGAAAATGCTGTTAGACGTACGATATCGATTATTTTTCTTCCTCTCTCGACGCCGAAGCACGATTTTCGCTCATGCAAACCCCGGTTTATTATTTTCCCCTCAAAATTCATCATGAATTTTTTTTTCCTTCGTTATTCTGAAGAAAATGCGTAACTGAGTCACAAGAAAGACACGACTGTAATGCGATATTCTCAATAAAGACGATAACACTACGTATTCACTTTTTTTTCTTCATCTTCTTCTTCATTTTATCTTAGTTAACTCGTGTTAACGAAGGCAGATCGCGAGGTTTTCATTCGACACTAAAAAAAATCACTCAAACTTCTGTCTCACGGATCGATACCGTCGTCATCTTCTCTTTCGAACCACCCCCCCTCGATTTTCTAGTCAGGACAGAAATTCAATATTCGGGACTTTTTTTTTCTCAATTTACAGCTGAAGAATCTTAACGCATAAATTATCTTTATCATTATTATTATTATTAATATTATTATTACTATAAGATAGTAAATAAAAGATCAAAGTACGAACATTTTATCGGATTAAATAGAGAAAAAGAAAAGAGAGAAAATTTGTTCAAATTCAATCAATAGAAATTCAACGATTAAACATTTGATGAATGAAACTTGAAATAAAGGACGGTATATTATTTCACTGGTTTGAAGAAAAAATTCAACGAATCGAACGTAAAATCCGCATCACGTTGGCTAATTTTTACGTTTTTTTTTCTTCTTCTTTCACGCTCCTCTTTGTTTTCTCGCGGAATTTGAAAAACTGTTTTTTTTTGTTTCTTTTCTTTTTGCGTCTGTGTTGCTTTTCTCTCATAATTCCTGTCTCTTTCTCTTGTCTGAGAGCCCCCTCCCCTGATAAAAATGATATGATATGCACATTGGAAAAATAAATTATCTCGTATTTATCTAAGAATATAGATTATTCGTACACAAATCATTAGAACTAGATGTCATGGTAGTTATAAGTACATACACGTGTGTGTCTGTGTTTTTTGTTTTATTTTTACTTTTCATTCCATTTTTCTTTCATTCGACCAATCGTAACCCCTCTCGCGAGTCACGGCTCTTCTCTCGTTTTTTTTTATTCGCCTCTCGAATATCCGTCACTCTCGCGCTTCCCGGGGCTCGCTCTTTCGCGATTAGCGATCCACGGAGATCGGAGAGATGCTTTTTTTTCTCTCCCCCTTTCTTTTCCGAGCAGAAATTGAAGGCTTAGAACCATCGTTTCGAGTTAAAAAGAGCTCGTGACCCGATTTTTTTTTTAAAACAAAAAGACTCAAGGTGGATTTTTTGCTGATTATTTTTAATCACTGGTTGAACGTTTCTATTCGCTTTTTTTTTTCTTAAAGCAGCCATTGCACTCGAAGACACTGGGCAAGGTAACGGAGAAAATTTGTCAAAAATGTTCATCACTTATCGTTAAACGCGAGGAATTCCTCGTTGAAGATTACCTTTAAACGTTAAATGTAACATTAAAAAAAGATAAAACAGAGATTCAAGTCGAACATGATGAAGCTTTTATAGTGGCGAGATTCGATCGGTGTAGGCCTGAGAAAATCTTGTAGAAACTTCTCGACAGACGTGTACAAAGAGTTCAAGCTTTTCCTCATTTTCAAGCTTCGTATCAGCGACTACTTTTTTTCTCGGTTCAATTCATCTAATTGAAATTGATAAAAAATTGTAAACACGATTGCACGATGTTTTCAAAATAATTGAAATTGCACCTCAAATTGCATCGAGAAAAATATTGCTTCGCAAAAAGTGTTAGTAGAAAAAAAAATAAACAAACGTAATAATCGCTGTCAGGCGATTGTCTCACGGACAAATTTGACATCGATCCTCTCGACCGATGAGAGACGAGGCGTGAAAATTTTGGAAAGCCGAACTCGCTCGTGTCTCGAGTGAGAATACTCTCGTTTCGCGTTTTCTTTTCCCTTTTTGGGCTCAACTCGTGTGAAATTCGTATTACAAACTCGTTTTTTTCCCCCTACGGACTGATACGTTCCGTAACTTGGACTGTAAAGTACGATGATATCGCTTTATAAAGATACAAGATAAAAAGTAAGCTCAATTACGGAGAACGATCACAATTGATCCAGGTGCTCGCTGGATTTGTACAAATTCTGTCGGCTAAAATCATACTCGGAGATTCACTGTGACTTCCGTATAAAAAAACTATTTTCTTTCCCTCGAAGCCTGCCTCTCATCCTCGACCAGTCGATAACAAACGTGTAAATCAACGCTAATACGAAACAAATTTATGGCAAATTTTCGTTCGAGGCTCCTTCGGGATAACTCCCTCCCTCCCGAAGAATCATTAAAATCGTTTACTTTGCTTAAAAAGTATAAATAGCACTATTCTCCGTTCTACGCGAATGTTACAGAAAGAAATGCGCTTAAAATTAAAGAAAATATAAAAAACAAAAGAGAAGAAATTACGACTGGGTTATGGCGATATTGATTCACAAATTTTGCAAATGGTTCATCATTCTAAATGTTCATCGATTCACCGGGTTATCTTTTCTCTCATCTTCCCTACAAAGTGTCGGTAGAAAGAGTTTTATTTGGAATTTCTTCCCATTCGCTCGGACGATTGTATTTTTTTTTTGTTCGTTTCCACATATCTTCTCTCTATTCAATTCTGGTGCTCAAGCGGAGTAACTAATGGCTACGAATTATTTAAGAGTGCGTTAGACTAAAGTTCCATCTATTAGGACGGATACGGTATGACGCGGCTACTTCCACTGACCCAATTCTGTGTTATTCCTTCCCCTCTCCCTTTTCCCTATATGAAACCTTTTGTCCGTTTGTTCAAGTTTGATGAACGGAGGAGAGAAAAGAAAATAAATGAAATCGAAAACGGGACTATTGTTTCAACCGTCTGTCCGATCGATCAATGATTGTGACGGTATTAAGAAGAAAAGAAAAAAAAAGTAAAAAAAAGAAAAAAAAAACACAAATATGTTCAATCCGACGGATGAAGTTTTTCGTCCCTTCGGGAATTTTGCCGTGAGCCGTAGAAAATTGGCGCGGTGGGTCGTTCTCTAATATTGCGATGCTTAATCGGCGAAAAACTCGTATCAATTGTCGAGAATGTATATTCTTCTGTCTTCGTCGTGTTTGTGTCTGTGTATAATAAATGTGTGTGCTGTCAGGGCGCGAGTGTCTCGCTCGCTCGTGTCTCAATACGAGATTTGCTCGAGGGAATTCCCTCCCTGATATTTATCTCCCCGTTGCGCTGGCTCTCGTCCTGATGCATCGTCGCGAGGGCGCCTCGTCTAGACGTCGCGGTTGTCCCACTCGAGGTCGTGGGGCGTCGTGCTGTGGCGCGCGTGGTTCGGCGCGTTCGAGACGCGACAGTAGTTCTCGCAGTCGGTCGTGTCGAGATCGTCGTCCCTAAAGGAGTCGTCCTCGGAGTCGGAGCTCGCGGAGTCGTCCGTGTCCTCGTCGCGGTTCTTCAGATAAGCCAGGTCCTTCTCGCGCAGCCGATCCATCGGATTAACGGTTATCGCGAGGGCGGAGTCGTCCCAGGCCATCTCGGTCTCCGCGGCGAGCTCGTCGCCGGCGGTGCGCCTCTGCTTCGCGGCTCCGCGCACCCTCACGGCCCCGACGACGGCCATAAGGAGGAGGAACCCGATGCAGGTAGCCGCGACGATCGTTATCGCGTGGCTCCCGCCGCTCGCGCTGGCGAGGGTGTGCGCGGAGTCGAGCGGCAGATTCGTCGCGTAGTCCTCGGGTAACTGAGCGTGATGCTGGGCGATCTGGACGTGTCCGGGCAGCGGCTCCAGGATCTTGACGATCGGAGGATCGTCCGAGGACCAGTGCGGGCTTGGAGTCGGTTTCTCCTTCGGGTGAATAACCGCGAGGGTCTGCACGTACTCGTTGCTCGCGAATCTGCCGCTCAGCTCCGAGCACGTGAGCTTGAAGACGCGATCGAGATAGTACGCCGGCTTCTGGTTCGTGTAGGTTATCAGGCGAATAAGCTGTTCGTAGTCCGAGGGCGTGGCCGCGCCCGAGAGCACGACGCCGTCGCGGTCGGCGTGGTCGGTTATCGAGTTCGTTCGTCCACGAGCGTCCAACGGCAGGCCGAGAGTCTCGTGGTCGGGATTGAGACTCGGGTAAACGCTGACGGCGCAGGCATCCAATCTCTCGGCTGAGCCCGCGGTCACGCGAGCGTCGGGGAAGACGCGCACTCCCAGCCGGAAGTCGGCGTACTCCCGAGCAACGAAACCCGTGCCGTTCACGGTTATTCCCGGAAGCGGAGGCGGCAGGACCGTAACGTAGGACTGGACGGAGGGCACGGCCAGTGGCCGGTTCGAAGGACCCTCGCACAATATCGTCGTGTCCAGATGGAAATTCCGTCTGCCCGGGGTCGGGAAACGTCGCGTGTTCGAGTATCCGATCCTGCGCAGAAGCGTTTCGACGTTCGTGCGATTGTCACCGTCGATTCGTACCTGCGTCAAGTCCGAGTTGGTCAACAGCTGCGTTCCTGGCTGCAAAAGGTCCATCGGTGGCACGTGGATTCCCTCCTGGCACCTGCGCAGACAAGTCAGCACCTCCGGCTTCTCGTTACGGTCGACGAGCACCGAGAGCCCGGCCAGGTAACCTCGGAAATTGTGCTTCGTCTTGTTGTCCGAGCCCTGCCAGCAAGCTCCGACGACGAGCGTCGTATTTATTCCCTTCGCCGGGTGCAACGGCCAGTCGTCGATCACCTCGGGATTCTTGTCGTCCACTCGCCATTCCTCGCCGTCGATGTACAGGCTCACGTGCGGGAACGCCACCTGGAGCGCGTAGTGATGCCATTTGTCGTCGCACACCTGCGGTAGCTTCCAGCGCCACTCTGCCGGTCTGAAGATGTTCGGATCACCCTCGGAGAAGTCGCGACGGAGCAGCAGGATCAGCCGACAGTTTCGGATAAAGAGAGCGTAGTGATGGCGATTCATTTCTGTAAAAAGTTAATATTGATAGAGTTATTAGAAAGATAACTCTTTTTTCTCTGTCCGCGTTTTATACGTAAGGTAAACGTCCCTATAGTTGGACATGTCCCAATTTCCCCAATTGTATGGATTATTTTTCCTATACGAAGAAGTGTATTTTTCATAACATTAATTTATTGGAAAAGACTCGCTCAACCCTAGAGACAGGGGATCGATTTTCTGTCCAACTATTCTACATATTCAAACGTTCAAGTATTTATTTATTAGAAATATTATTTAAAATTAACAGATTGAATGAGTTTTGAATTGCTAAAATATCAGAAAAAAGTCAAGATGTGAATTAGAAGCAGATTTTTTCGTTTGAATATTTTTAAAATAAAGATAAAGTGAGAAAACCCTTAGCTGTTCAACTATTGGGACGTTTACCTTATGTTTTATTTATTTTTCATCCCATGCTACTCTATGTATCTGCCTTCCTTATACGCAAGAGTCTATGTACCCCGGTATAATAAATATCTATTCTATTCTTTATCGTCGATAATTATAAGCTTGTAAGATTCGGGAAAAGTTGAATAAAAATGTATTTTGCTGACTGTGATCATCGGCGGCGCAGAGAATGTGTTCCTTGACATGGGGATCCTGTCTGGGACGGGGACGATGCTTGACCCAGACGCCGATGCTGAATTTCTGAGCGAGAGCCGGGTCGAGCACGTCCGGAGGTACGATCGCGGCAGAATTAGTCCCGTCGAATTCGAAGATCTCATCGGCTTCCCGGCCCTCGTCCCGGGAGAGACTCGCGGTCCAGGGCGTGTTTGGTCCTGGGGTAGGAAGAAGATCGACACTGTCGAGAGCAGCGCCGCACAATTTTCTCTGGCTTCTAACGCCGTAGGTGTCACGATCGCAGCCTTTTCCTATGTGATCCGTGGCGAGGGTGAGGGTCGCTCGGATATTTCGCAGAACGCACGGAGCGTCGCAGAGCTCGAGCTTCGCCGAGGGCAGCAGAGCCTGCGACCCGACCCCAGCGGCGTAGTCGACCCTCTCGGGAATTCCTCGCCAGCCCGGTGAGCAAACTCTGTTCACCTTGACGGTCACCATCGCCGGGGCGGATTGCTTCATTCCGCAGTCGTACGCGACGACGCTCAGGATGTAATTGTGCGACCTCTCGTAATCCAGCGGCTCGGTGTTCCGGATCGCGCCCTCATTGTCGATCACGAATGGCTGATCCGCCGTCAAAATCTCGTACTTGCACACATCTCCAAATTTCGGCGTACAATCCCGGTCCGAAGCTTCAACTCGCACGACTTCCTCGTACAGACGTCCCTCGTCGACCGTGCTCACGTAGGCCGGCTGCAAAAATTGCGGCGCGTACTCGTTCACGTCGACCACTGTGATATGGACTGTAGCACTGGGAACAAAAAGAGAAAAATCCATAAATTTAGATGTTAATAATTCACTTTTCCAAATGACATTTATCTGATGTCATCGGTACTAGAATTATTTGCGTGTGAATTTGTTTCTCATGTTATCTTTCTTTATTTCTCTTTGGGCCTTATTCTTGTGAAAATTATGAAAATTTATTCTGGAGTTTATCTTGGAAGTTATTAGAGTCAAATCTAAAGGATCGGAGGAGTCTGTGAAAAAAGTTGGACCGAGGGGAGGTTCAGGGTGACACGATTTACGTAACCGCGATGAGAAACGTGACGTTTTAAAGACACCGAGGGGAAGAAAGAGTAGAGGCTCTTCCCGATTTTTTCAAGTACGCCCCGACAAGTGCGACGTCGACACTCTTCCGATGACTATTGACCCGCATATACAAACACCGAGAGCCCCTTCTTTTCCTGACGACGGGAATGTGAACGTCGTTCGCGGAAATACTATATATTTTCGATGCCAACTCGAAAAAACTATGACGCTCGTGCTAAAAATATTCAATCCTCGACGAGATAAAAAATGAAGCGAGCGATTAGATGACTCGATAAAATCATCGAACTATAGAAAATGTTGGAGACGAGCTCAAGAGCGTATTTGAAAACACTAAAAAATAATTCAATTGTGGAGAAAAAATCTTGAGGATTGAACGAAAAAATGTGCTCGGGAGAGAAAAAAAAGAAGACAATCCTTGCAGAATGCGAAGCGGATCCTGAGCGCGAAAGTGTCGAGGCAAATGAGATTCTACGCATCCGAGCAATTGAATTTAACTCCGAAGAGAAATGCGCGAAAAAAGGTTTCAACGGCCGCCCCTCGAGATATCGAGAAGAAAAGTTTCAACGACTTTTATCAACGTTCCATCGCGTCGAACCGAAGTACGAAAAAAGGGGAGCTACGCCTCAAGAATTTAACACAAAATGAGACGCTTTTAGGGAAAAGTACTTTTCTTTGTGGCCAAAGTTCGCGTTCCGCGCTCAAATATCAATGAGAGAATTTCCGCTGTCTTCTCGGACAAGAGGGAATTTTTGTTATCGTTTCTCCTCGCGACGAGAGCTTCGTTCAGGGGGAAAACGCCTTTGAGAAACTTCAGCAACTATAAAACTCAACAAAAGTGCATTATTAATTGCGAAAAGAGAAGAAAACGGGGGGAGAATCGACGCCGGGGCAAGTTTTGCGTCCGATAAAAACACGTTAACAAGAACGAAAGGAAAATAACAAAAGTTTTCCGATGGAACATGAAAGAAAGGTGAAATATAGCAACGGCGTTTACTTTTCCGATTGTAGTCCCGAGCACGATACAGCGGCGATGTCGAATTTGTAATTGCGTCTTTTCTCGCAGTTGAGGACCCTCAGCGCCCGCAACTGTGCGATTCCCTTGTCCTTGAGGATTATGGCGAAGGGAGCGTCCCCGTGATGACGATTCGCGATGTGGAAAGAGCAAACTTTCGCGCCCAAAGCGCGGATCTGCGGAGTCACCTCGACGAGCGTTTCGTTCTCCTTGACGAGCCCGTGGTACCCGCTCTCCAAGCTGTCCAAGTCCAGTCGGAAACCTGAAAACGGAGCAATTATTATTTTATCAATTCTATTCAATGTATTTGCATCAAAAAATATTAAACTTTTATAGAATTAACTTCACCTTTTTCATTAATAAAAAATCAATGTCGACCAGTTGTTTCCTTGCTTTCATTTTTATCATTATAAAATTATTTAAAATTTTGTGATTTTTGTCTCTGTATTTCTATTGGATTCAATCATGTGAAACACCGAATCAATGGAATGCATCATTTATTTTCTCATTTAAATTTGAAATACAAAAAAAGTAAGTAATAATAATATAAAAAATAAGGTAATTTATGTTGGTTTTTTTCGTCAATAAAAAAATCAATGTCGACCAGTTATTTCCTT
>JAPYYW010002902.1:0-17641 GCA_030522545.1 Cremastinae sp. A BG-2022a
AGGAAGCTTCTTTGAAGTACAATAAAGAGCTATGCTAAATTTTAAGAAGGTTCACCATCTAGATTTCAAGATATTTAGGATTGAAAATGGCAATATTTATTACAGGCTCTTATGTGAGAGCACTGAAAATAGGGATTTTTAGCAATAAATATCTCAATTTCTACGTGGTGAAACCATTTAAAATTTGGTACGCATATGCGTAACGTATCATAGAACGACTTTACCATTTTTCAACACAATCCAAAATAAACGATAAAACCATAGAACTACCTTAATTATGAAAAAGTATTCAAACAATTGTATATTTTGCAGATAAATGATGCAAATTATTATTATTATTTTTTCAAGTATTTAAACAAATTGTTTATTTTTTAATTCGAATTCTACCTTTTTTTTATATGTTTCAAACTACAGTTCAATGATACATATATTTCCTATATTAACTTTTCGACTCATTCTTAAAAAGATTTTAAAATTATGAATCGAACAGAAGTAATGATTACATAAATAAATAATTGTTGAAAAATGAAAATTTGATACTTTCGTGAGGGAATAAATGTGAAATGAAAAATGTTAAGAAATGCAAAAAAATGATCGCTCACCAATTTCTTTTCGGTGTCTCGAGGGAGTAGTGCATGGATGACAGGAGTATATAGTCTCTTATCACTTGATTTGTACTGATTGGGGCCAGTGATCCAGGAAATGAAGAGTCCGACCAAGATTGCTGTTAGAAATCCTACCCAGGTGTACCAAAGGTAAGACATTCTGTAGAGGAAGAACGGCTGTTCCCTGGATCGAGATAATTACAAGAAAACATTTAAAAAACGAGACGATATTTTAACTATAATTTTTTAAAAACAACACAAATACTTTTAAAAAATAAATAAAGCAAACAGGTGACCGTATTAAAATTTTATTGACGTTCATCATCGCCATTAAAATGATAAAATTCAGATCAAAATTAAAAAAAAAATTAATATTTGTTATTAAAAAAATATTTTGTATTAAAAAATAAAAATTTTAAAATAAATTTAAAAAAATTAATAATTATTACATGTATATAATCGTAAATAAGGAATAAAAAATAATTCAGGGGAAAAAAAATTATTGGGGCTCACTTAATAGTTTCTTGAATAATAAGAGTCAAATTAGTCGCCATTCGTTGCAGACTCTCGGAACAGTCCTCCACCGATACGGGTTTCACCGGAAAATTGATTGAACCGGTTGATATCGCGGCTTGCGTACCCAGCGAGATCCAAGCAACCAGGAATAAACTCACCACAGCGCCTACTAGAGCACCCTTTTTCCAAATAATAATAAACAATAAAACGTCACCTTTTGACGAAAAAAAAATGTTATGAAAAAAAAGCTTTAAAGTGATCATATCATAATTTCACTTTAAAGTGATACCCAATAGTCAATTGAATATTTTTTAGAAAAAATGTTTAATCATTGTTTGCTCGATATTCTAAATTATTGATTCTTGAAAAATGTTGATAATTGAAGGAAGTAAGTAAATTCTATTTGTAAAATGATTTTTTTGCAATGCCTCGTAGAAAAACTTTTTTTACAAATAATTTTGAACTGCAAAACACTAAAAAAATTTTTTGAAAAAAATTAAATTAGTTACTATACTGCACACCGATATACTGTGTGTTTCAAATAAAATTTCTTCATAAGCAGATTCAACATTTTCACGAAAAAAAGTTTTAAAAAATGAAGTCTCCAATTAAAATTACAAAATTAAATTAAAATTAAAAATATTTATTAAAAAAAAAATAAACAACACGCTTTTATAATACATCGAACTTTTATAATACATCTTTAATAATACATTGAGCGTGTACGATGATATCGCTCGATATATCACGTGATAAAGCACCCCACGTTTTTTTTCACAATAATACTAACATTTTTCGTTTATTATTATTTTCTGCCTATATGAAGAATTATTTTTCACTTTTTAGTTCGATGTATTATAACAGCATGTTTTTTAATTTTTTTAAATAAATATTTATTTTTCCCTTTTTAGTTCTCGATTTATTGTAAAAAAAATTTTTTTGTTTCATGTTCTTATGAATCTGGACATGAAGCCAGATTTTTTTCACAATAATACTAATATTATTATTATTATTAATATATATATTTATATATATTATATAAATAATATAATATAATATAATAAATAATATAATATATAATAATATAATAAATAATTAATATAATAAATAATATAATATATATATTTATATATATTAATTAAAATATTGGATGTTCCATATTTTAATAGCCGGAAAGTAAGTAGACGATTCGCATGCACAGACCGCGCGTTTGTCTTTCTTGCTCTGACACAGAGGATCTGTGAGGAAATTATTTAATCCTGACGATCCTGATCAGGATAATGAGACAGACTTATCAAATTATTGTGTTGTCACCGGTTCTTTGTAAGTGTGAAAAGTTTAAATTAAATCTGCCGTTTAAAGTGGGTCAAAATCGAGCCCAAAGGAGTCGATTACAAATATACAACCATACAGGTGAAGCTAATAAAAGCGTGTTAAAAGCGTGTTAATGACAAAATTTGTCTTTTTCGGAGAACTGCAACTGTTCTCTAGAGTTAATTTTTTTCATGTATACTACATGCAATGTTATTTTATAGATTTTTAAAAATTGTTATTCGTGCATTTTATTAATATTGAGAAATTAAGATTATGTATATATCTTTTTTGAACTAAAATATACATAAAATATTTTATGTAATAAATACAATTATACGTAATTTCAATACAATCTATAGAAAATTGTGATAAGTTAAAAACATCTATATATATATTTTATTTTCTCGATATTTTATTAACATTCTAAAAGAGGTTTCATATACTACATCATTTATTAAATATTTTGTTTATTTTTTATCCTACCTAGCAGCAATAAAACTTTCATCAAGAGGTTTTTTCTACACTGAGAACGAAATTTGGTTGATTCAACAAAATATTTGTTTCAATACGTTCAACGATATTATTTTGCAAATTGAACAAAATTCTTGGTTGATATAACTGAAGTTTAATTATTTCAAATAAACAAGTGTTGTTTCGACGATATATTTTCAACTAAATATTTTTCAACTAAATCTGTTCTCAGTGTAATCAATAATTCATTAATCACGAAATTTGCAGAAACGTATCCCGAATAATCACGCTTTTTCGTTATCCGTTTGGTGCAAAATGAAAAAAGAGTGAACCGTTGGTTTTTTTTTGCTGGAGCTTTTTTCCCTTTGCGCTGGGACTTTTCATTAGCCAGGCACAAGGGTCGTCTGTATCGCGGCTATTAACAGAACGAACCGGAGAGAGAAACGGGTCAACAAGACAAACGCGGCAAAAACGGTTTTGCGACTATGAGAACATCTCTCTCTCTCTCTCTCTCTCTCTTCTTTTCTCATTTTCCCAACTTTTTAAAAATCTTACCGTCGAGTTGGCGTGCGGAAAAAACATTCCGAGGGTAAAAATTCCCAAAAGTGGTCCAGCCGTTATGCCCGAGAGACTTTTTCCCGCCTGACAAAACAGGCGACAAGCAAAATCCCAGGCATGAAAAATAAAGAATTAAACGGAATTACTCTTTTGTTTGTGGCGTTTGGATTGCGGTGAATAAGAACGTGAAAAAGTACAGAGAATGAAAAAAGTTGATTACTTCTGAGAGAAAAAATAAATAAACATTTGCCATGCACTTTATAACATTTTTGTGCTATTATTGAAAAAAAGAATAAAGTTTCAATAGAGCATTTTTAAAAATATTTTTTGTTAACGTCCATAATAATTGATATAATACGAAATTATACGAAATATGAAAACCATTGCGGTTTAAGATAGAAAAAAAATGAACTACATCCAATGACATAAAAAATAAGGTCATAATAATCATAATAAAATAATGTTTCATTATTTTCATGCATGTCAATGAGACGTCGATGAAAAGTGAAGGAAAAAATTCCAAGTGTTGAAACGTATATTGACGATTAAAAATGAGGCGTCTCATCTGAAATTCACCTGAATGAGTCCGGTGAGCTTTTCAACGAGAAAAACAAAACCCACGCACACGATTCCAATTACGACGACGGTTATCTTCATTATTCTGCTCGCCGCGACCTGGGACATTGGCTTTTTCAC
Organism: Cremastinae sp. A BG-2022a; assembly: GCA_030522545.1. Taxonomy (NCBI): domain Eukaryota; kingdom Metazoa; phylum Arthropoda; class Insecta; order Hymenoptera; family Ichneumonidae; species Cremastinae sp. A BG-2022a. The sequence continues at coordinate 4,161 of JAPYYW010002902.1, forward strand.
CAATGGCTTTATCATGTCTTCGTAAATGACTCCCGACATTGAATTCAAGCCGGTCGACATCGTGCTGAAAATGAATACTTTTATTACCAGAGATCTCGTGAGAATGTTCGCTTCGCTTTTCATATGATTTCAACGCTCTGGAATTCAAAAAAAAACATAATCAATGAAAGACTATATTCTTCAATTGTTTCTCGTACGATTCTATTTTCTGATTTTTAATTATTTCCTCTTAATGAGGTGTTTCGATACTAAATCAACAGTAATCAGAATTTGTCAAAATTTTAACAGGACATGTCAACACCACATAAATTGCAATCAGAATTTATAAAAATTTTAATTACAGCAATCATTAGTAAATAGGATTTTTGAAATTCTAATTAGAATTCAAATCTGAATTTCATTTTAAATTCTAATGATTGTAATTAACAGTAATAACATTTTTTAAAAATTGTAACTATAAGACTATACATTTATATAATTAACACAAATCGGAAAAACTTTTGTATAATAATATTTATAAGTAACACGGTTTTATTGAGGAATTCGTTGTGATGAAATAAATAATGAAAAGAAAGGTGTGTTCTTAATATATACCATACCAGATTTAATTTATATTTTTGAGGAGCTCCGCCATTTTTTTTCAATTTTCGAGCTATTTCGTATTATATTTCCAACCTTACAATATAATTAAAATAAAATTATCCACAACGTATATAAAAAAAGTAAAAAGAAAATTTTATAAAAAGTTAAAAAATCAATAATGACGAACTCAGCTATGTGAGTTTTTCTCCACGATTATTTTATATCATTTTCTCTCTGTGTAACAGTTTATTTTGAGTGAGGACGACTTTGCTGAGTTATTCACGGGTTCGCGAGTCTCTTGCCCCCACGATTGTATCTTCTGCGCATCGTTATTACGAGCGTAATATTTGCACTGCAAATATTATGATTTCTATTCATTTTCCTGAGAGCCCTCGAGAGCCCTTGGGGAGAAGAAAAGAAAAATATTTTGTCCACTTGCCATTTACCTCCGGGTAAATATAATCGGTGCTTTAAAGTATATATTTCCTGTATTTTTTTTTCAATTGTTGCCTAAAAACTGTTTCATCATTCACTATATTTTTCTCCACCATTGACAAAGTGTTACGACCATTGTTTTTTTCTTAAACTTCGATATGGTGGTTCCTCTATTCTCATTTTTTAAACTTTGTCTTGAATTTGCGTCTGTTCTTTTGTTTTTGTTTGTCAAAGTAAATTTGTTTACCTCAGTGCTGCACTGAAGACACCGGAGACAAACAATCCTGGCAATCCTGGAATCGATTGTGCCATTTCCATGACGTAAAATGGCAATAATTGGTCAGGCTTGCCTATTTGCTGCAATCAACATATTCAATCTTAAAATCAATATTTTATCGTTGAAACTTATATCAATATTTTCATTGGTATTTATTTTTTATTCGTTTTTTAGTTATTCATATTTTTGTAAATACTTTAGTCTAAAACAATTATATTTTACGCGATTATATGATTTTTCAATACGATTAATCCTGAATAAATTATATTTATTATTTTTTTATTAATGTTAGTCACAATTATATAAAGAACAGAAAATATATTCTCAACGGTTTTTTACCCTCGTACTGACTGGATCGCACTTGAAAAACGACGCAAAAATTACAATGCCCGTGTAACAACTCAGAGACACGATAGAAACGATTCCCACCGCCATAATCATGATTGTTCTGAAAAATACATTAAAACTCATAATTATGGAAAAAGAAATTTATCAAAAGTCAATAATATATTTTTGAATAAACTCATTTTTTCAATGTCGAATTAATTTTATTATGGTGATAAATTTTTACGATAAAAATTATATAATTCACGGAAATAAAAAAAACTTTAATGCAAATAATAGAAAAAATATGAAAATTAATTTACAAGCAACAATAATTATATTACTATTTCTGAATATTGTTGATATTATTTTTTTTGTTTTTATTCATTACTGTTTACTTATTTTAATAAATTATAATTATGTACAATTATAAATTATGTTATAAAATTATTAGTGTGATAAAGAAAAATTTTTTTTTCGCAGAAACAGATTTTAAAGTTTTATTCATACATAAAAAGAAGCCTGTACACATTATGAACTCTTTATAAAAATATTAACAAGGGGAGCATCACACTTTTCGATTTTCCATAAGATTTACATTCGAACATTTACGTTTTCTCCATCACATTTTTGTAGCTACTTAATGATACATCAGACAAATAAGTCCTAACATATTTTTGTAGAAAATTGAACGCTCTGCAAGAAAATTTACTTGTGAATTTTTCGTTAATCTCACAATTTCAAAGATATTTGAGATCAAAGTTGGAAAAATTGATAAAATCATTATTTTAAAATCATAAATCACTAAGTAGTAAGCAGAATAAAATGGGCAATACGTACATTTTTTTGTAGGAAATTGACTGATATTGAAAAATGGTCTTTAGTCGATTAGATGAAGTGTTAAGAAGATATTCGTTTCTAAAGTTGAATGGTAATATTTCAGGAAAATGTATGAAAACTCAAATATCTTTGAAATTGTAAGATTAACGAAAAATTCACAAGAGAACTATTTTGTAGAGCGTTCAATTTTCTACAAAAATACGTTAAGACGAATTTTTGCGAATAAAGAGAGCCTATTCGATCGGAAATTTCCTGTAGATAACGAAAATACTACTTATTCGGAGCGAAATTCAAGAATTCATATTAAAAAATTGAAAAAACTGACTTTTCGATCAGTTTTTTGAATTTTTCAATGTTAATTGTTGAATTGCGCCACGAATAATTATAATTTTCGTTATCTACAGGAAATTTCCGATCGAATAGGCTCTTAAAATCGAATTTAAAAAATTTCAAAAAATTTAGTCAGTCACACTGAGTCTCGTGGATTCATGAAAATTTCAATTAGCGATATCTTTTCGTTTTCTTAACCAAATCAACTTTATTAAGGATGATTCTAAAAGTTTTTTTGCAAAATGAAGCGAATGGAGCAGGAATTATGTTAATTAATCAACTATTTAAAAAGTTATCACACTTTGAATATTTTCGAATAAATTGAAAGGGGTATAGCCCATGGCCGCTTTTTTCTTTTTTGAATCGATATTTTGCTGTGCTCTTCTAGGCGCATACTTCATACAACTTTTCATTAATACGCTCTATTCCGATTAATCGATTAGAGGCCTCAGGTCTTTTTTAACTTTTAAAAATGTTTTCGCGAACAACGAAATTTTTTTTTAATCACCCTAATAATTATGTAAAATACATATCTAATTAAATAATAAAATTATATTATATGAAAGCAATAAAAGTTATATTGACGTTAGACGAAAGTAATCTATAAGGGAAATTCAGAGTATCGGTTGCATGTGTTTGAACGAAATAAAGTAGTAAAGCTAGAAATGGTCGGACATCAATTTACTCGGTGGCAGTCGGGTCCAAATGAAGATTGAGCGAGGGAAGAATTCGTCATTTGGCACACGGACGTTGATTAATAACATGGTGAATCATATGGGAAAAAGTATCTTTTTCCTCCCCGATGGGCTGACGAGACGAATTCATCGATTCGTCTCGAATGAGGAAAGAAGAGCTCGTCAAAAAAGGACAAGATTTAAATTTCCATCATTGTTAGGCACAATTCTTTCTCCCTCCTTATCGTGTTTCTTTTTTTCTTCTTAAAGTAAATTCGTTATCTTCTTTGAATTACATAACACTTGAATAACCCTGACTATCTAACATATTTTTCGTAGAATTTTTAGAATAGTATTTCAAGTATATTTCGTTCATTTCAATTCTCCTTTCAATTTATTCTTCCACTAGCACATGTTGTAGTTATACCCACAGAAAGTGCACATTTTTGTATCGTAAACATCAATCTTCACATTGAATACAAAATATATACAAAAACCAATAAACTATTGAGAATATCATCAGTTTTTTTTCCATTTCATATTGTACAAAGAATAAACTTTGATCATCTCGACAACTAATTAGTATGAGAAAGTCATAATTTTCTGATTGAAAAGTTGAAAATTAAATCGATGTCGGTTCAGCTGTTCAATCGTAAAAATAAAAAAACAAAAAACAAATTTACAGGCTTTTTCGTTCGCTATAGAATAGCAGGATTATATATAGGATTGAATTTCTTCGTAATGAAGGAAAAAAGAAGATTTATTTCCTGTTGTATATCAACGTAACAAGCTTGAAAGAGATAAAAAGATTACGTACATGTTCGATTTTCGGAGATTGGGCATCGCCAGGCATCGCTGGACCATTGCCTGATTCACCGAGCACGTTGCCAGCCAGTTCAGATAATTCCCAATCACAACTCCCCAGAATGTGTGCCGAACCGTTGGGTCCGGATCCATGCTGAAAAATGAAAAAAATAAATTGGTAGCTCGGAGTATGAAAATATATATGATTTTTCAAAAAAAAAAGATCTTTTACACATTTATTCCAATGATTTTTATCATTTAAAATTTAAGGTCATCCAAGGTGACCTTTACTTGCTCTTATACGTATGAAAATTGCGAAAAAAATTTTAAAAAAACAATATAGGGGAAGCTTCTTTGAAGTATTCATAGAAGTATCTAATTCAAGTATACAAAAAATCTTCTCATTAAAAAAAACTATATAAGGGAAGCTACTTCGAAGTATAATAAAGAGCTATGCTAAATTTTAAGAAGATTCACCATCTAGAATTGAAGATATTTAGGATTGAAAAGCATAATAATAATTAACACGAGCTCTTATGGGATTTTTAACAATAAATATCTCGAATTCTACGTGGTGAATCCTCTTAAAATTTGATACACATATGTATGCCATATAAAAGAAGGTTTATGCAAATTTTCAATAAATCCCTAAGAAAAAGATAAAACGATAGAACTCCCTTGATCATACTGAAATACAGAGTGACGTATTTTGATAAAAATTATTTATAAATGATTTGATTACTTGAAAAATTCGATTCTGCCGGATTCGGCGTTTCTCCTCCAGACTTCAGAGAAACCGCCGATTTCGATGGTGCCAAGGGTGGCAACGGCAATGACGCCTCCGAACATAACAACGGTCTGCACCGTGTCGGTCCAAACGACCGCTTTGAGGCCACCCTGGATAAAAATCATACTAATGTCAAATTTCCATTTTATTCCATTCGTAATGAGGACGGGCCGTCACTCTGATTCGTGTCTTTATCGTCAATGAAGCTCGAATTACCAAGGTCGTGTAGAAAATGCACACAGCGCATATGAGCGGAGTGACAACGTGAAGATTTATACCGGTCACTTGATTGAACGCCAGCGCTGGCACGTATATCACTAGTGGAATGTATAACAGCTGTGAAAAAGAAATTGTTTTGAAAAATAATATAATATATAATATAATATAATATAATATAATATAATATAATATAATATAATATAATATAATATAATATAATATATAATATAATATATCATTAGTGGAATGTATAACAGCTGTGAAAAAGAAATTGTTTTAAAAAATAATATAATATATAATATATAATATAATCGTTTTTCATCCTTATTGCAAATTGCATAAAAACTTTCATATATTTTCAGAATATTAGTTTAAATGAAGAGATACGTATATCACGAATATAATTTATAACATAAGCTGTAAAGTATAATTTATGGAATTTATTTGGAAAATGTATATCTTAAAAATTGAACAATACTGTAAAAATTTCATTCAAATTCCTTTTTTATTGTAGAATGACATACGTGGATTATTTTTTTTGTGCAGACAGGTGTATTTTCCTTAGCGTTAATAAACTATTGAGAAGAACTCGATTGATGTCAGAAATAAAGATTCTGCTATTCAACTAAATAAAAAATCTTACTGCTTATTGGGTAACATGTTGCTGGTCTATTAAAAATTCTTGCTGCTTATTGGGCAAAATGTTACTGGTTTATGTATAATTTTTGTAGTGAACGGTAATTCTAATAGAAAACTAATAAAAAATGTAATTCTCATAAAAAAGGTAATTATTTATGTTATTCATTTTTTTTCAATTTAAGCATTGTACTCAAAATAAACTTATCAAAAACAATTTTCTATAAAATTCTATAAAAAAATTAATTTATAAATAATTATTCACATAATAATATCGCTGGATAAAAGTATTGGCACTTATTTTTTAGAAGAACTTTTTTAAAAATATTTTGTTGATAAAATCGTTTTAAAATGTGTAAAGGAATAACACAAATAACAAAATTATTTGATCAAAAATCAGCTTGAGAAAAATGGTAACCCACAAATTTCCGAGACAAAAATTCTCTCTTGACGAATAGTCACATCGTGCGTGCGATGTTAATAAGACGAGTAGACGGTCAGTGAGACTGACTCGTTATCGCGATAAAAAGATTCGCCAGGACGTCAACCCTTTAGAATACCTCGAAGAAGCTGTTTCTCTTATTTACTTTAACTTATTAGTAAAATAAAAAAAAAGATACAGCAGATAAAATAAAATTTTTAAAAATTTTAATAGTAATATTAATTTTAATTTTATTGTTACTTCTATACCATATTATCAATAATAATAAATAAATGTAAAAATAAGAAATAAATAATACTTGCCATTTTTATTAAAAATATAACAGTACCCAAAAGTCTGACGACGTGATTGAATCTCAGTTCGAGATACTAGAAAACAATAAAATATTAACATGTTGTGAATGTTGTGAGTATTTGTGAAAAGCAATACTACTTTTTTCATTTAGAAATGAAAAAAAAATCAATTTAAGAAAGAATTTACATCACGTTTTGCGAAAAAAAGTAATAACCTCGTATGAGGACGTAATTTGCAATTTGTAGAATACTGGCAAGTAAACTATCGTCATTGTGATAGAAACGAAGATATCGGCGATAACGACGCACCAGAGTTGTGTCCCGTAAACGTACATCTCGGCTGGTAGTCCGAGAATCGCTATACCGGAAATGTAGCTAAAAATATATGGGCATAAGTACTTTAAAAAAAAATGAAAAACAAAAAGTGTCACACATGTTTAATGAAAAATAATTTTGAAAAATGATTTAAAAAACATTGAAATCAAATAAAAAATATAGGAATGAAATAGTTAAAATGATAATACAATCATTTTCGAAGAATTAAGATAAAATTAAAAAAAAATTATTAACAATTATTACTCAGCGACGATCTTTTTATTCTTCGTGAAATTTTCACACGACGCTTTGTTTAATAATGTGTAAAATGTTCGAAAATATTTTATAATTTTTGATTTTGAAAAAAATAAACATTCTTGATAAATGCGTTCTGACAAGGATATGAAAAATTATATAAGAGAAACGAGAAAGAAAACGAGGGGAGAGAATGTTCACCTCGCGATGAGAGACATGCTGATCGGAAAAATCGACATTTTTTGTCCCCCCACGAGGTATTCGCTGACGGCATCGGGGGTTTTCCTCGCTCTCCAGGCATGGTATACCCCGATCAGTGCCGAGACGCCGAGCATGCTGACGAATACGATACAGTCGAATAGATCGAAAGTTCGTTTGTTCGATCCTTCATCCATCCTATTCTTTATTTTCCTCACTCACAAAACGATTGAAATTTCGTCGCACATGCGAAGCAATTGAAAAAAAAAGAACACGTCACTTTGTTCACTCGAAGCGAGGAAATAAAATATATTTATTTATTTTTTAAATAGAAAAAAAAGTAATGCTCGTTTACTGTAGCAACGTTTTAATAACTTATTCATTAAAAACTATTTTTGATGATTTTTTTTAACAATTTAGATAACTTTTAAGTGATTTCAACGTTTAATTTTTAAAATGATTTTTCTCACGTTTGAACCGCTTTTTGTCTATTTTAAAAATATAATTTGTTGAAACATCTATAATTTAAAAAAATTGTTTTTATTGTTTGAAAATAGTTTATGGGGTTTATTTATGTTTATTTTTTCAAAAGAGGAATGACAGAGTGTGTAAAATACGAGATGAGGAAAACAGGAGCGAGATGAGTGAATGACAGTTGAGAACTGTTGCAAGACAGTCCGGATTAAGCTGAGCCATGGTTGTGCTTGACGAGAAAGATACCACACGAACGGAACCGAGTCGACGATTGAATAATTGCAGATTCTCTTGCCTCTCTACCGGCTACGCCATCCCAGCTCCTCAATGTAATCCACGTAACTATAATGGTTCGAAACGATTACACGTCGACACGTGTAAATACATACGAGCACAAACACAGACCCAAATGCGCGTACTTAAAAATTACTTTGCCGGAAGTAGACCTTGATCGCAAGATTTCGTATGGAGGCTGTCTAAATTTTGGAATAATTTTCTGTGCTTGGGAAACTGAGCATAATATATTTTCAACATTTTATTCCAAAATTTTAACAATTATAAAGTATTTTTTAATAAATTTTTCATTAAATAATCATCAACAGTAGGGATTGCTCATTAATGAAATTATAATCACTGTTTTCATGTCATTCTTCTGCAAAGAGCACAAAAGCTCAAGAAAAACATATGGGATTAGCCGAGTTTTATCCACGAATTCAATATTTCCTAAATTTTCGTAGAAGACACGTCTCCGTTCTTCGCATTTCTCAGCGAGATTAAATTTTTCAGTATCGGGCGAATTTCGGCACTTCCTTTTTATTTCAGTCTCTTATATACGAGAAAGAAAATTCACCGGAAGTCAAACACGGTTTCCAGGAGTAGGCGAGATTACCGCTAAGCTCATGAATAAAATCGTCCTGACAGTGACGTAATATACGGGATGTCCCAGGATTCAGCGTCAAGAGCAAAACAATCAAAATCCTGATGAAATTTCAAGTCGATTTGTACCGTGTCACTTTTCGATCCGATGAACCAGTGACGAGTTATCGAGCGTTGAAAGCGGGCCAACCGGGGACGCTCTCGAGTCACGTGACCGCACGCTCCTCCTACGCGTCACGCGCCCATTGGCCAAACTTCACTCGCTGATAGATCCTGAACGGTCGCTCGGATCGAAAAACGCCCAAATACACTTCGACTCGGAATTTTATCGGCAAGACGTTTATTCAATTATTGACTCGAAATTCCTTGTCACCAAGTATACAGGGACAACTTGGATGAAAGAAAATACGAACGCAAAGGACCGCACGGTGGCGGACGAGAGAGAAAGTGGGGCGAAAAAGAGCGAACTCGAGCACAGCCGAGAAACTTTCCTTCGGTGTTTCCAGTCAGAGAAAGAGGCTTTCTTCTCACACTGTATACTTACGTGTTCCTTCCATTTTCATTAAAGATTATTTCTTGTGAAAACAGGTCCCCTCCGTATTCTTTACCTGCTGCCTGAATATCTCGACGGTCTCCATTCGCTCCGAAACTCTGAGACGAAACCTCGCAAAACGAGGGATCGGAAATTGTTTTGTATACGCTACCTCGCAAGCATCAGTCGCATTATTGTTATGGCTATAAGTCTTATTAAACGTTCCTGTTACTCAAGAGCTTCAAACTCGAGGCTTCTATCTCTCTCTCTTTATCTTTCGTAAAATCATCCTCATTGTCGAGTTATGAAATGAAGATTTTATTTCAAACGAAAATTAATGAAAAAATATAGTGCACAAAAATTAAAAAATATAAATTAATACAAAGGATTGAAATAAAAAAAATACTGTGTAGAATAAGAAAAATGAATAATTAACACGGCTTTTCTCTAGTGGTTTTTGTATATATTGTATATATTATACATATTCTATATATATTATTTATATTGTATGTATTATATATTTTTTATATTTGTATATATTGTATGTAATTTTTCATTTTTAAAAATTTGTTTTTTGATTGACTATTTCTCGACATAAATGGCGAAAGGGGTGATTGACAAATTGTTCAATTAAGTTTGTTGACAGCATTCACGAATAGTTATTAATTTTTAGGTTATATTACTTTTCGAAAATTGTCACAGCGTTTTCAATATTGTTCAAGTTGGAAGCTATTTCGCTACGCTGCCGGACCGGATCGGCCATAAATGGTCAAATTTATCGATGGTCGAAAACACATGCGGCTCTGGCACGCTTTCGCAGGCTGCGACCGCGATGAAATCCGATTACGGTGCTATATAACCCAGTCCAACAGCTACAGGATCGACGCAATATACCTTTCTCCAGAAAATGCATTTGCATTACCTTGAACTCCTGTTATGACGGGAATGCTTCCCAAATTTACTAAATTTATGGCATCAAAATTTCTATGAAATATCCACCAATTCACTTTACGATAAATTCGTTTATTTCACAAATGGAATAAAAATTAGTTTTTTTTTAAATTTGTAATCGAAATACTCCACTATCTTCTTATTAAAATCTTTTTATAACTAAATTTTTGTATTTTTGATTCCAGCGATATTTCGTTATAGACAAATAACTTATTATATAGCTTACAAATTTAAAAAAACATAGAGTTGTGAGTTTGAACGAAAAATTTGAAACTTGAAACGAAAACATTTGTGAGATGTAAAATTTCAAGAGTTTTTTTATAAGCTCATTTGTTTATCGTTAATACTTCTCACATGCTAATCAATTTGTACAATTTAATTTTTTTTAACTTAATTAGAGACAATTAATTTGTAATTCGTGAATGAAGGAAAAGAAAAAATTCTGAAATCGAAATGAAAAGATTTGCGTTGCATAAAAATTTGTTCTTTTCGTTCCCCAATTGAAAATTGGGCGAAAATTTTTCGTTTCATAAATTATTGGTCGATGAGATTCAAAAATAGAGGCAATTCTTGGCGATTAAAACGGGTCGTTGGGCACAAATGAGAATCCGTGTTCGCGCCGGGTCTATTGAAAGATCGGACAAAGGAGAACAAAGCTGGAAAATTAATTTCCACCCGAATGAATCGGAAACACAATCTGACTGTTTGGAAAGCCCGAGGCCACGTTTTGAGTACCTCCATTGTAACAGCCATCGTGTAAAATTTCGCGAATTCAACTTTTGCGTTATTAAAAACGCAATCTCTCTCGGAAAATGTATATATATTCAAAAATCAATATTGAAGCTTTTTATTATTAAAAATTAATATTATACCAAGGTTTCATAATTTATGTATATTGTGAAATTCATAAAAAATTATTAGCTTTATAATTAGAACAAAAAATGATAAAAATGTTAAACATAATATGTTCCATTTATTCTTCAGTACTTATTCTTATTCTTAGAGTGTTTTTAACGCAGAGTATCCTACAGGTGACAATATAGGTTTATTTGTCTGGTCATTTAAAAAATGGTGAGCAAGCTATTTAAAGGTTCTTAATCTCGACGTAAATAAATCAACAATACTTTAATACTATATATTTGCTTGTCTTTGATTTTTTTATAGAGTATTTTTATTATTAAGAAATATAAAGTAATCTTGTGCATATAAATTAATATTATACAAATCTGATATACTTTTTGTTTTTTTTTTTAATTTTTTTGTAATAATTGTTACAATATTAATCATCTGAGCAATACATACAATTTTCATATACTAACTAACAAAAGAATTGAGAATAATCTCTCGAAGAATTTTTGAAGGATAAATGTATGAGGATTTTCTGACGTATTGTTAATAAAATCAGTAAACTGCTCAACATCTGAAAATAATTATAATTGTAATAAAAGTAAAATAGAGTTACAGAAATTATTAAAAAAAAAATAAAAACGTACGCCAAGAACAGTCATCGCTGATTTTCATATAAATTTTAATTTTTTTTAAATATTTCTTAACATATCTCACTTTTTCAACAAAAATAAATTAACTTTTAACTTTTTTTTCATATAAATATTCCCCAGTTACGGAAAACTCTAATTATTGTACCGATTTAGATATTCCCTATATACTATATACTAATGTATACATAGTTATAATATTAAAACAAACTTACATTTTCTTTACAACTTTTTGAATAAAATTTTTTAGATATTTATATTAATATGAATTTATAATAATAATAGTATAAATCTTTACTTCATTTCCAATATTTCATGCTTTGATTTCTTTTTTGTTCGACGTCCTTGGTCATCGTGAACAATTGACGAAAGAAAATAGCGCCCGAGAGAAAGAGTGACGGGAAAGAAAATAATTTCGACATCCTGGACGGGATCGTCGAAGCAATCTCCGAGCGTCAATAGAGTTTCGTTTTTAGCAGCGAGAAAGAATGGAAGAGACGAAGAATGAGCTAGAGATTAAATTTTAAAGAACAGTGATTAGAGATAAAAGTTTCATATAGCGGAGAAATTTTTTTCAATCTCGAGCAAAATTGGCACTCACGCTCCGTTTCAGGCCCGGCAGCCGTGTGATACTCTCGAGGGCAATTTTGCAAGCTTCGAAAATGAATAAATTTATGGGACGCGCGACGGACGAAAGTGTCGCACCTTCGAGGCAAAGGTGCACGCGAGCTGCATAATGCGGTGTAGAAGAGAGTGCCTCGAGGTGCAATCTCGCTAAAAACGCGATAAGACCCAGCAGCGAGCTTTTTCACCCAAAAGGAATTTTCAAATATTACATTCTCGTGCACGAAATTTTTTTTTTTTTTCATTTGCGTCAATCTTCTTCCCCCTTCGTTCAATTTTAAAGAGATAGCAACCCGGAGATTCGATTATTGTTTAAGGTATTGCACGAAATAAATATCTTTAGAATGGCCTAATTCTTTTTTAAATGATTAAAAATAAGTTTTTCAAACGTTTCGTAAAAAAAGATAAGTTATTATAAGTTAAGATAATTTTTTGAAATTACGGTTTTTAGCATAGGTGTTAGGACCGGTACACACGTGCGTTAAATTTATGCGGTAAGTAGCTGTGCGTTTTTAAAAATGTTATTCGTCTGTGATTTGTCTTTACGATATAAACACAACTTCACATTTGCGGTAACGTTGCGTTGATTTAACGTATCGTGTGTTCTGGCTCTAAAAATTATCACGTGTCTTGAAGATTGTTGAAAAAACCGTCTTCAAAAATTCGCAACATTTTTGGAATTTTTTTTCATTTTTAAAAATAGGAGCAACAACGCGGCCTCTTTTTTGTATGTTTGAGTTGATATTTTGTTGTTCTTCTAGGCGCATATACTTCATACAACTTCGCATAATGCGCTTTATTTTGATTAATTGATTAGAGGTTTCATCTTTTTTTAAATATACGAGCGACAACGCGACCGCTACGCGGCCGCTTTTTTCGCATGTATCAATTAATATTTTGCTATTCTTCTAGGTGCATACTTCGTACAACTTATTCGCATAATGCACTCTATTCCAATTAATTCATTAGAGATTTTATCTCTTTTTTAATATAGGATACATCCGCATCGACATTTTTAAAAAAGTATTTTAAAACGATATATTATAAATTTGAAACACTATTCACTTTTCGTATGATTGAAAATAACACTGGAACTGACACTCAATTGAACTTGTCG
>JAPYYW010002903.1:0-35538 GCA_030522545.1 Cremastinae sp. A BG-2022a
AAAATTTCAATTAGCAATATCTTTCCTTTTTCTCGACGAAATAAACTTTATAAAGTGTGATTTTTAAAGATTTTTACAAAACTAAGCGAATGGCGTTGGCATCACGTTAATTCATCAATTTTTCAAAAAGTTATGACACTTTGAAGATTTTTGAAAAAATGGAAAGGGGTATACCTTAAAAAATTCGCAAAATTTTTCAAATTTTTTTTTTATTGATTTTAAGACCTTATTAGATCGGAAATTTCCTGTAGATAACAAAAATTCTACTTATTCGAGGCGCAATTCAAGAGTTCATATTGAAAAATTCAAAAAACTGATTCGAAAGTCAGTTTTTTGGCTCATTCAATATGAATTCGTCAATTTCGCCTCAAATAATTAACATTTTCGTTATCTGCGGGAAATTTCCGATCTAATAGGCTCTAAAAAACTTTTAAAAAAATTTATTTTTAAAGAAGCAGGGTGTCGACCCAAAATTACAACTCATCTTGCACCCTGAAACGACGCATGTGCCAAGGAAAAACCTAATATAATAATATATATGTTTTTAGAAAATTAAAAAAAAAGAAAATTAATGTCACGTTTCTTCATATAAAAGAAAATTGTGAATTTTTTCTAAACACACCTCAAATTTTTTTCATTTCGACACGTATACTGCATCTAAACTTTAATAGTCGTTGAAAACATCGCGATAGTGTTTGCTCTGAAAGTACGTGTACGCGAATGAATAATCAGGTTTAGAGGAAGTGTCAAGCGGCGGTTAAAAGCTTCCGGGCTTGTTCATCGATACGAGGCGTACTTTGCAACGGAGTCGCAAAATTTCGTACGGTGGAAAGTAAAATTCTCCATTTACGTCGAGTTTAACAAGAAAACAGTGATCGTGCGCGTTCGCACGAATCGTATATGCGACTTGGCGTCGATGTTGGTTTATCTCACAGCCGGAAATTTATTTCATGTCACTGAGCACGATCGATCGATCACACTTTCCAACCGACATGTCATAAATCCACGTCACAGCCCCGAGAAGAAAATAATTAAAGTAATTGCAACTCCCATCGTATTTGTCAAGAAAATCGCGAATCCGCTGTTACATCCATTAATACAGAGCGAAAATTTAGTCCATACGTAATTTAAAAAAGTATATCATTTAATTAGCGAGCCTGTGCTTTAGTATCAAATTTTAAACTACAATTTTATGACATTTCCCCTCTACATATTTCTCCCATATATAATTCAACATTAAAATTCATGTGTAAGAGGATAATATATTTGCATATATGCATATGTACATCCCTTTGATAAGGATGCAACTTCAGTGCTTGATAACTTTTGATAACTGCGTAAAAAAAAATCTTGAAATTTCCGTTCTCATGCTCAATATTGAAGATCATGACCAATTTTTGACAAAAGTTAATTTTTTCTCGTCAGATATTAAATTATGATCATCGAGTGGAGGCTTTCAGAAAAGGTCCATGAATTTTTTTCAGATTTTTTGCAAAACTTCAAGTATTGCAAAATTATCGAAGAGCACGAAGTGTCCCACCTTTATTCATAATTATAATCAAAAATACCCTTATCCAGTGAGGATTAAATATAAAACTGTCATTATGATAATTTTGGTAACAAAATTAGCGCAATGATGAATCGTGTGTTATTTGAATGTTTTTTTTTTATTCACTGACCTGTCGAGGCTCATGAGAACGAGAGTCCAGACGCTCGCGCAGGCGGTGACGATGATAAGATACTGAACGATCTTGCACCAAATGTTTCCGAAGGGCCAGTAAGGCAGCACAAAATCGAACGCCGTGAATGGAATGCAGAACATAACGAAGAGAAGATCGGCGACAGCGAGATTCGTTATGAGAATGTTCGTGGGCGATCGCATTCTCGGATTTGCCACGACTACCATAACGACGAGCAAATTCCCAACGAAACCGACGATCCCGATCGTGCCGAAAAAAATCGGCACGACGACCCGGACGACGCTCTCGACGAGCTCGCGATCGTAACCGATTTCCTCGCACTCCGGATCCGATGAATTTTTTCCGGCGCACGCGGCCGTCCAATTTTCGAGAATCTCCATCGTCTTGTTCCAATTCTCGTGCACCTCCATTTCGGCCACTATACTTTTTACTTCTTTTTTTATTCTTTTAGATACAAATAATATAACTTTGAGGAATAATAATTGTAATAACTTTTACGGCACTTTTTCTACACTTTGCGACTCCTCCCCGAGACTCTCCGTCTCGTCGCCATTTCCGGGACTAAAAAATCATACGAAACTGCCGAGTTGATTTTTTTCTCGTCGATCGCACCCCGTATTCGTTCGATTCTCTCGAACGGATGCAATTGTTCCTTCCTGCAAACTGCATCGATGCGCTGATGGCACAACAGAATATTCATCGATTATTTAATCTTTATTTAATATTCATGAAAATTTTTATGAATAAATACATTATTTATTTCGCTACCTCATTTTTAATATACGATGATTTATTTTATTTTTATTTGTGTTACGACCGACGCGACAAAATCGGAAAATCGAATTGAAAAAGTTTTCATCGCGCGAAAAAGTCTGAAGCCTTTGAGATCTTGTCCCAATTGCACAGCCCCCGGGAATCCTTTCTTCGTGCCGCACGCGATATTCGCCGAAAATGTCGAAATAAACAAAAGCAATTAGCCGGGAAACTCGAGAACTCAATTCACGAAAAGTCAGTAAAAGATTTAAAAAAATGAGGTTTTTTTAGATGTTAAACTCGATATAAAAAAATTTCGAAGTTTTATTGGCAACAAATCACTGACTCACTTGGCAACTTTTTTAAACAGCAGCCTGCTATGATTTTTGGAAGCAAAAGGCATTTAGTCTCTGCCAGATAGATGGAAACAAACTAGAAATATAGAAAGTTTAACGATAAAAACAATAGAAATATTTTTCCTGTACCTTCTATTGAAGAAAGAATTTGAAAAAAAACCCTATAAACCCCTTTGATGCATTCAGAGATGTAATTTGATTGTTAGGGAAATAACGAGAATAAATTGACGACTTCTCTTTACAGAGAAGCTCACTTTGATTTATTTCTGAATTAAAGGTAATTGCGGTCGTTAAATCCGATATAACGCTCTTTCACAATCCGCACACGTGTTTCGCTGTATTATTCGGAGAATGGCAGGCAAACGTTCGTTTGTCCGCAGATTTTGTCGGTGGTTGAGAGATGAATGGGTTTCTCTCTATTCCGTTTATTCGCTGATTCTGTGAATCCATTGGCAACGCTATATAATATACAGGAAGGCCCGATACAGCTCGCCTTTGAGAGGAAAATTTGACGATTCCTCGTTGTATCGATGAATAGTGCTCGCATATAATGGCGACAGGAGAGAAAAGATCGAAGAGCTTGCGAAAAATGGAGTAAAAGGGGGAGAGGGACGAAGTTTCTCTCTCTCTCTCTCTCTTCTACTTCTTCTACTTCTATTTCTACTTCTTTTTCTTCTTCTTTTAGTGCTTAAAGTATAGTTCGGCTATTTGAACAAGTACGGTAAATATTCATCAATTTTTGCAGTAAATGATAGTTCAAAGTCCCCTGATTATAATAAGCACATTTTTGAGGCAAAATTTTGAATTATTTCATTCTAAAATTTTGATTTTTAACACAGTACCATTTGGAAGAACTCGCAATAATGTAAAATGTAAAAAAAACTAATCGGTGATTGAGCTTCAGAAAAGTTTCCATCGTAAAGAAAATTAATCACAGATTCTGTTTATTTCAAGAAAACATTATCATACGACACGTTTAAAAAAGGAAATATTAAAAAACTTTTGTTTTTGACGTGTCGGAAGGGAATGGCAGATATTACGTCGCACTGTAGTTAACAACTGATTGAATTTTTAAATCATTTTAGTACATTCACATGATAAACATATTTTCACTGTGAGTGTTTATTAATTTTATTAATAATTTAGACTTAAATTTAATCAATATAAATTAATTATCAACTTGACTACTCATACGACAGCCGAACTATTTTAATGCTCCGATCTTACGAAATATATACTCGAAAATATTTTTTTCGAGCCGGGCGATTCAGGGACTCGTCACTTTGACGTTGACGAATTATCGGAGGATTCTTCGACCATCGGGAATAATCTTGGCGCCGAGTGAAAAAATCCACGCGCGTTTCCTCGATTCGCTCGCGATGTCCGC
Organism: Cremastinae sp. A BG-2022a; assembly: GCA_030522545.1. Taxonomy (NCBI): domain Eukaryota; kingdom Metazoa; phylum Arthropoda; class Insecta; order Hymenoptera; family Ichneumonidae; species Cremastinae sp. A BG-2022a. The sequence continues at coordinate 4,197 of JAPYYW010002903.1, forward strand.
TCTATGCGAACGCGCTATAAATCAAGCTGTCCGCCTTCCGACGGCTCTCAGAAAATTTTCCACGACCCGAGAAATCTGTATCTGGTTAAGTCTCGAAAATGAGGTGGCAAATTTAAACGAGGCTCGGACTGCGAAAAAAAAGAAATAAAAAGAGATTTATCGCGGAGATTAATTAACTACGTGTGCGACGTAATTTTAAATACCTCTATCGTTAATCTTCCCGGCCCTTCCGGTTTTGTCGTACTCTCAGGCTGAACTTGCAGGGAGAAAAAAAACACGATCCCTTGACCTGGATATAACATCTCGAAAATGTGGATTTAAAGTCGAGGATTTTTCTCGATGGATTGCAAACATGAGAAATAACGGAAGATAACTTTATCTTCCACACGCTATATGCGCATATTTGCAGAACCATTGAAATCGCGACTTCGTCGAGAGAAAAAATAAAAACTGGGATCATTACTGGAAAGTTGTTTGATTGATTGCGACGAGCCGTACGCGCACCCCCGTTAACGAACCCGCTCCCATCGCGCGACCCTCTCCATCTTCCTCTTCAGTTCAATTTTCATTTCTCGCTGTCACACGACTCTTCGAATCCCACGTTCTTTGGATCGCCAGTACCTTAGAGAGCAGTCACCACTCGGTTTAATTCGCAGGGCGTTAAAAGAATAAGACAATATTTTGAAAATAAAGGCGTCTTTTTAACAAGAGTTTAAAAGGTATACTGCACGACTCGATACAATAATACTACACTGAGAACAGATTTAGTTGAAAAATATTAAATTGAAAATATTTCGTCGAAACACCACTTGTTTATTTGAAATAATGAAACTTCAGTTAAATCAACCGAGAATTTAGTTCAATTTGAAAAATAATATCGTTGAACGTATTTAAACAAATATTTTGTTGGATCAACCAAATTCCGTTTTCAAATAGGTTTCAACCGAGCGTTCTGTAAACCGACATTGCCCGCAGCAATAAGTGAAAAATCGAATGTTGTTCTGTTAGCTTTCTCAAGCCTTATTATATCCAAATTTTAATGGGTTTGATTTCTAAAAAGAAAGTGGCATACGTGTTGAAATTGGAGTACATGAGAAAAATAGATTACGTTATCGGTTTCATGATCACGAAGTCATTAAGGGGATATCACATGATAATAGGCCAGGGCATGGCCATGGTACATGCTAGGTGTCATTAACAGACGGAAATTTCTAGAAACAAGTATTGATAGTATTGATAAGGAATAAACTGCGTTAAAAAATAATTAAGTGCGCTCGGCGTAGCTACGTCAGAGGCGAGCATCTTTAGTCTGTCGCTGTCTCATTATCCCTAATTTATTCTTACATTTCGTATATGACTGACTATCCAATTAAAAAAAGAAAATGTATTATTCCGAATTCTAAATAAATATTTTACACGCGGTTCGAATACGATTATATTTTAAAATCTGTATTTTATATTCTACATAAGTATGTTGCGCTAATTAATGCTGTTTGTTAATGAGCGCATTACTTAAAAGCATCACCTGGACCGATTTGGCTGATTTTTTTAATGTTCGCAATAGTCTAAATAGGATTATTAGGGATGAAAATTAAATTTGGGAAAAACTGAAAGTGCTTTTTTACGAGATTCTGACAAAAATTTTATTCCGAATATTTATATGATGATAATCATTCACTCTGGGAATTCGAAATAATAAATCTTAATCTTTGACGAATGCATGTTTCTTAATAAGGTGTCCAGTTGCTTCGAGTGGAAATTGGGCAAATACGATATCTCTGGACGGTCCTCGCAAAATAAACCGACCCGAGGACCCTCCCGAAAATCGGACACCTTTCGCAATGAAATCATCGAAGCATTTCAAAATGTTCTTGGGTTTCGTCCCGGCGAATTTCATTCATCGCCAGTTCTCAGGATTTTCCTGAAATTAGACGAAGCGAATTTCTCCGGACGAGTAATTCGCCCCCTTTTGTCTCTCATTCCTACATACTAATATCACGGTGAATGCTCCAATGTTCTGGTTCATCAACAAGATTAATTGTTCAGAACCAAAATGTCAGTGGCCTTCTGGCAATTCTTAAGACAAAATAAAGTAAATAAACAAAATAAAAAATACCATTTAAAAGATATAAATAAATAAAATATTCATTAATAAAGAAGTGTTTTTCCCTCTATAGTAAAAAACAAGCCTTTTCTTTCTTTCAATCAAGTTTTGTTTGGAATTTTCAGTTTGCTTGGTAATCTGAAGTTGTTGGAATAGATAGGAAGTAATAATTCTTAAAAATTTCATTTAAGGAACGATAAAAGATAAATATTAAATTGCCTTCGATAATATTTGAATTTTACTGAAATATTCTAATGAATAATTGACAAGATAACCTAATCCTTTTTTTCAATCAGTCTTATTTATTATAAAATTAAAGCTTTTTTTCTCCCATATTTTTTATTATAATTCAAAGACCAAAACAACTGTCCCTCAACCAAGGGCATTTATCTTGCAAGAAAAAAATGAAATGACATATTGACGTTTATTTAACAACGAAATATACTATTAATTTTAGAACATAAATCTTCCGGGAAATAATTGAGCCACCTATATAGCTAAGTTAAAAAAAACCACTAATTTAGGAGTTCAGAAGACTCTGAGATAGCTCGTAATTCGAATAGCTTCGCTATAATTATTGGCTAGAAGCTGTGGGAATAACCAGAGATTAATTACCTTGAAAACGTCACTACGTTCGTCCAACATAGTCGGGTAAGAGATGAGAAAGATAAATAAGAACGAGAAAAAAAAATTCTCGAATTTTCCCGTTAATTTATCTCGGCGCTAATTATCGCAGAAATATCCCAAGACGTTATCTCGCCCCTGAACACTCGTACAATTACGCCAATTTCGTCTCCCCGACGCTCGATCCACCTTTTTCTCGTTATTAAAGGTTTTAAGGCTCTCGTTCATCGCTTCGCGACCGTTGAATTTCGATTCTCCGAATCTTGCGAGAAGGATCGCGGACGGATCCTCCCTACGCTCATATTTTAATTACAAAGATTAACGAGACTCGAAGCAGTCGAGACCAGCAGAAACTTTTTTTTTCTCTCTCACTGCCTGTTAAGTCTTTTCTCGTCATCGAGATAAAATATTATCCATCGTATGTCGCAATTGTATCAATTTTCACTCGGCCGTACCGACGTTAAAGAGAAAATTAACAAGATTTCACTGTCACATCGAAGCTTATTCTCATGAAATTCGTCGTCAAATTTTCGTCAAAAAGCACGATCTAAACTTTTCATTTCCTTCTTCGTTCCTTCGCGCATTTCATCAAAAATCTCACAAACTTTTTTTTTACAAATGTTCGTATCGATCGCTCAAAAATTTCTGTAAAGTTGAGAAAAAAAATTTAGCAATCTAGCCTTATTTATTTTTATGATTAAATATTTGTTTTATTTTTAATCGCAAGGAACTTTTCGTGATATTTTCATATCGATAATTTTTATTGAGGATGTTTAATCGTTCGTTTATACATTTTTTCATGAGATCACGTTACTTCGAGGAAAATGAAGCTTTCAGCTCGCGAATCGTGGACACGTTGTTGCGTGTTCGAGGGCCGAAACGTTTCTGAGGAAAGGAATACGAGAATCGCGGGTGCTCGATGACTGAGACTCGGCCCGCGGGGTTCTTTGAAAGAGATCGCGGTTTTTGGCGCCGCGTCGGCGTCGTCGCCACGCGGTCCTTCCCTCCTCCGCCCCAATGCACTTCTCCGCCGTCATTTCAGCCAGGATCGAAATTTATCCCCAACTTATCCCAGAAATTGAACGATCAGCGTAAGAACTTTTATTCCCGGCGTAATACTTTATCTGCGATCGATAAACGCATTAAAGACGAATAAAAATGATAAAATACGCAATAACGTATTTTTTATCATCAAAAAGTAACTTACCTCTAGAAATATTTTTTATCATCGGATGACAAGTTACTTTCTGAAGGTAAGGGTGCTCTACCGATAACGCAGACTTTTTAGTTATCGCTGATATTTTAAAGGGAAAAAAAGTATGCGCGGCTCGTTACTAAAAATAAAGAAATTATCGTTCTCTTGTTTCGTGTCCGGTGGCCTGACCATTTTGTACAGTCGGAGGTTCGTTATCGCCGTTAAAATACGAAACAAGTAGAAACGCGGCCAGAATATGTAGGTAGGTCTTTGAACTCTCGCTCAATATCTGTCGTGCATGTAGCGCGTAATATACGACTTGTAATACCGGCGCAAATGCGTTCTAATGCGGATATACGAGTTGCTATATCGCCGGGAGAAATATCACCCGGAAAATTTTCCGTTGAAAAAGCATTAATTGATGAAAAAAAATTCCAATCGAAAAGTACCCCAAGAATTCAACTTGCTAAGTGCATTCGATGAAAAATGCAGTTATAAAAGCAGTTATACGACTTTAAAGTTTGAAGTCCCTTTGAGAATATTTTCCTTACCCACTTTGAGAACTTTTCATACCTTTTCTCCTTATTATTTCTTTCATTCTTCGATTACCTTCATTCCCGGCTTTTCTCTTCGCTGATCGAACAATCGAGAGAGTCTTGAAAAAATCTGTTTCGCTCGACCGTTTAATAATAACAACTTTATTATGATTTTCTTAAAATCAACAATAATGAAATAGAGTATACAATCACATTTTTTAATCTATCTTTCAAAGGGAGTATTAGATTTTGTTCTTGAAAGCTCTGCTAAGTGATACTAAATTATTGGAAATAATAATTAGCTCTTTTATCAATGGCGAGCAGTGACTTTGTCAATGATGGCCTGGGTAAGGACCTGCTTGGCAATCTTAGCTGCCTGATTCTTAATTTCATCCAAGATGCTGGGTTTTTTGGTCGTCTGTTGCGGATAACCGTTGCCGGAATATCCATTCTGGTAGTTCGGATACTGCTGCTGTCCAGCGGACCAATTGTTTTGGCCATATTGGCCCTGGTATCCTGGATAGCCGGCCGATTGTCCGGGATAATTGCTTCCCGTTGATTGGCCCTGTGCAGGATACCCGGAGTTTGGATAGCTTGCTTGGGACTTTGGGTAGCCTGAATTCGGATATCCGGAGTTTACAGAAGTCACGCTGGTTCGACTTACAGAGTCAGCTGAGCTCGGATAACTTCCCCTTGAACTTTGATGACCCGATCCGGAACTAGGATAGCTTGACCCGTAGCTTGGATATCCAGAATTGGAGGGATATCCTGATCCAGAATTCGATGGGTATCCAGAATTCGAAGGATAACCTGATCCAGAACTTGATGGGTATCCAGAATTGGAAGAATATCCTGATCGAGAACTTGATGGGTATCCCGAATTGGAAGGATATCCTGATTGAGAACTTGATGGGTATCCCGAATTGGAAGGATATCCTGATTGAGAACTTGATGGGTGGATATCCTGATTGAGAACTTGATGGATAACCAGAATTGGAAGGATATCCTGATTGAGAACTTGATGGATAACCAGAATTGGAAGGATATCCAGATCCAGAGCTTGATGGGTATCCAGAGTTGGAAGGATATCCTGACGAACTTGGGTATCTGGAAGAGACTGGATACGATGATTTTGTGCTCTCTGATCCTGAAGATGGATAACCCGATGATTCGGGGTATCCGGAGTTTTTGGTGGCAGTCGAAACCGGTGCATCGACGTTCTCGGAGTTCTGACGCGTGTGAACGTTCCTGAACTCACCTCCGCCATTCTCTAAGAAAATATCCAATAGTGATCGACGAGTGTTCCACCACTGTTTAACTGAAACGAAGCAGTGTGCAAAGAGAAGTGCATAGAGATTCAGCTTTTTAGTTTTTTTTTTGGCTTCCCCATTTCATTCAGAGTGGCGCATGCGCTATCTGGTCAGTCCGATAATTGGCATGAGAGACATTCGAGAGACAATGAATGGCCATTTTTCTCCTTCCCGCGCCATTGATCGTGAATCTTCGTTCAAGAATCCTATTAAAGTCCAAAAAGACACCCAGATTTTTGGGACAAAGTTAGTACAAAAAAGCCAGCATGCTATACGTATGCGTTTTTTTATTATCATTTTTTTTTCAACGGTCGAAATGAAGGAATGCGATCGTTCTCGTTGCAATTACAAAGTGCAAATATTTATTATCTTAATTAGCAACAACTTTGGCGACGGCGATGATAAAGGCATTTGTGCTTCTGTTACAATTTTGTACGTACAATGTTAACATCGCAAATCGTAACGAGATTACATAAAGAAGATTTTATTTTATTTTTCTTCGCTGGGAAACGCGTTGGAGAATATTTTTCTTCTCTCGTTACGTATTCGAAGGCACACCACGAGTAAAAAAATATTGATGACAAAAATTATGGCACCGATGCTCGATACGACTCGGAATGAGATTCACTCTTGGGTTCATTACTTTTTTTTTTGATTTTTCATAAATTGAAGAAGTTTAAAAAATTCATTTACAATGAAATAAATTTTTCTTGTTATTAATACATAAATCCGAATTCGCATCGACCATTATTTTCCTTATCTCTAAAAACGTATACAAACTGATTAAAACTTGAGTTTTTCCAAAGAAGTCCTGTCGTCCTTAATTATTCATTCGAGTTAAATCCCGTGAGGTAAAATGGCACATGCAATAATCCAATCACGATCTTCTTTTCCCGTTCTCCATATTATTTAGAGCTTTTGATAAACGCTGCCGATATCGTCACTATCGTCATCGGGAATAGAGCGTTTTCTCTCGGAAGTGAAAACTCTCGGGGGAACGATAAAGCCTCCTACGTGGAATTGTCACCAAAAAAAAATTAAAAAAAAAGTAATAAGATATAGAATTTAAAAAAAAAACACAAATATACAATGCAATAAAATTTGTTTATCAATAATGCTGTAAAAAAAACTAAATAAATAGGAAAAAGTGACTGCAACAGGGATCATAGAAATTAAGTTTTAAATCGACCTCAAAAAGTATAATAAAAGTTGTGTATAAAAAATTATAAAATTTGTACATTCGGTTGAATATTTTTTTATTATTTTTTAGCTTCGTTTTCTGCGCGATCATTCTGTGTATGTCTGACGTAGACAAGTGCTGGAACTTGATAAGCTGTTTGTCAGATAAGGAAAGGCGTGTTTTCTCGATAATCTGGCAAACGTGTCGGGGTCGCGGGGTCGTTTTGCGTCTTGGCTTGACATCCGCGAGGCACGATTGCTCCTCATGGCTCGGGATCCGAGCGAATAGAACGAGAATCGTTTGTCGCGAAGGAGAAAAAAAAAATTCAATTGCTCACAACCGAGTTGTTCCTTCCCACAGTAATCTCGTACAAAATTAATCGAGGCGAGAATTACCTCTCTCTCCTTTTTTTCCCGGCGCTTTTCTCGCCCGCGGGACTCGATGCGAGATAAAATATTGAAATGATGCATGCGCCACGAGCGATTTAAAAAATGGAGCAATTAAAAAACCAATAAAGTAAAAAAAAATCGCCTTCATCGTCGGACAAATAAAAGTGTGTATATTTTTATTTCCAAGCTATCGCTGAGCTCTTTTATCGCGATTATAAGCTTTTCGCGTTATTCCTGCACGCATACAACGATCGCCAGTGAACGATCTATAAAAGTAAACACATCAAGTACAATAAGTTTTCATTTCGTCATTCGTTCGACGCCGAGGAAATTTTTCATACGGAGGAATTCACCACCGCGAGGACGGATTTTTTTTAAGTATTCTTCAATGATCATTGCTTCAACTATGAAATATATATACTTTTGCTTCATTTTACGTCATGGCTTATTCCAGATCGATGATTTTTCGCTCTCCCTCAAAACACTGCCAATCACAGTATACAAAACAAATTCACAAAAAAATGTTCACCAAAATATTCTACACTCTATAAAATTAAGGAAAAGAAAAATTAAACGTGTCACATGAGGAAATAATCCAGAGTGTTGGACACTTGTTTTAAAAAATACAAAAAATTACGAAGAGGGAGAAAGAAAAAAGTATCGGATAATACTCATGTATTTGGAAAATAATTATGAAAACTTTCAACGAATAAATGTTTTATATTCTCGTAATAATTTTTTTCTTTCTCTCTCTCTCTCTCTCTCTCTCTCTCGGTTTATTATTTGGTCGTTGGATCAACGAGAGAGTCAGCAGCGAAGCTACAAACGTCTCGACATATTTTTTCCCCATTTTTTCACGTATTTTTATTGTTATGTTTTTTCTGTTGCTATTTTTTATCGAAAAAAATATGTACAAAGAGAAGCCATGTGTATATAGCTTCACTGTGATTCTCTCGCATAAACTCTTCCGGGCTGCATGTACACGCATAAAAGATTCAACGTTGCATTTGGATTTGCGCCAGACTCGAATGTTCGCACGTTTTCCTCCACAGCTTCATAACGCATCGTCCTGCGTCCTTTCATATTTCCCGCTCGGGGGGTGGGGGAGGGAGGGGGCGAAATAAAAAAGGCTTGCACACATAAACGCGACGCGCATATCCTCGATACGTCCCGACTCGAATTTCACGTACAAATGCGCCCGGCCGACTCCCGGGGACGCGAAAACGCGCCAAAAAGAGCGCCCGGTCGTTAAAAGGTCCTGCTGACACTTCCGAAAAATCGGATCTCGGCCGTGCGTTTAACAACCCTGATTTATAATGAATTCGCGAATCGCTCGATCAAAAATAAGTCTCGTATTTTCGGCTGTTACTCGGGCTCCAATATTCCCTGGCCATTCGATTTCTCTCGAGAAATTTCACAAATTTTGTTCGATCGTTACTCGCGACGCGGACATATAAAACTTACGACGGATATATATGGTCGAAGAATATAATGTTCAAAAATTAGAGAGCGAATGTCCGACCTGGTCAGAACGATGACGGGACGAATTTATCAACCTAATATACACGTATATTTTCTATGAATTATCTCGAGAGTGAAAACGGGGGAAGAAAAAAAGAAAAGAGAAAAAAAAAGTATACGCGCGTGAATGAAGAGCGGGACATATATTGTCGAAGGGAGAGAGCGATCGGTGCGTCCCGACGAGGGAAGAATCATTTTTTGTTCTCTGTGGAAGATTAAGAAGGTAAAGACGGGGGGTAGGTGATTAAAAAATAGGGCGTCACGAGATGAAATTGGCGAGGAGCGAGAGAAGGAGAGTCGCGAGGAGGAAAGAGCTCGCGGACGTGTCGGCCCCGGCGTTTCTGAAGCGCGGATAATGAACGTTAGAATTTCTTGTCTGATAGGGATATTGATTGTTCTGGTACGGTGGATAACCGCCGGGATAATAACTGCCGGCTTGAGGCGGCGGCGGTGGCTGTTGATAAATAACTCCGGTCTGGCCTGGCATCGGCATTCGATTCTGCGTCGGATAAGGCGGGTACCCGAGATTCGTTCCCGAGGATGACCCGTGAGCGTTGTTATTGTTGTTGCTCGACGGATAAGGCGGATATCCGGCGTTGTTCGTTCCCGATACCGGATAATTCCTGCCGGTGTCCTCGATCGGCGGCGCGTTCGCGTTCGCGTAAGGATTCGACGAGACCGGGCTCCTGTTGTTATTGTACTCGTACTCGCCACGACGATCCCCCGTCCTGTCCTGCTGACCCGTTACCACTGACACCCCCGCCGAACTGTAGCCTAGAATTTCCAAATTCAAACCTTCCAAAACCTCTCCTACCATGTATAAACTTTTATTTTCCAATCTTCATCCATTTTATTTTCTTTTTTATTCTCATCGTCCTCTTTTATTTTGGCTCTCTGTTACAGGCCTGAGTTTTATTTCCACTCTTATTCTCTCATTCGGAACATTTTTTTTTTCACGACGTTCCTTCGTCGCTAACGAGAAATTTCCTCCGAGCGAGGCACGAGTTATATTCGCGTGATTGCGCTCTTGCGGCCAATTTTCTCGATTTTGCATATCCTCGAGACGACTCGCTTCGACTTAATTCCTCGATTAAACGACAATACTCATGCAGATTTCCACCAATCGCGCCACATTCAACATTTTTACCTTGTTGCAGTAATGCCAGCTTCGTTATAACATCCAGTTAGAATTTTTAGATACATTATTTTTGACACATTCGCGTTAGCTTTGTGACAGTTTTGTTTTTTTACATTCAGGCATGCACCAGTCACGTTAGTCGCAAATTTTCTATATCTGCTAAAGTTCTTCCTCGATTCTCGCGGAATTGGGCCTCGGGATTTCTTTTTTCACAAGCGACAAAAGCGCATGAAAAAAAAAATGCAAGAATAAAAGCGAATATTCTGAAAGTATGGATATAGGAGAATCGTACAGTTATATAAAAAGCCATGTGGAATGAAAAAGAATGTGAAAAGTGGGTAAGTGGATGGATGGGAGCGATGTTGAATTTGCACGAGCAGCTTTGCGCGAGTCTTGAGAGAAGATGCGAGAAAAGGAGAATAAATGGAAAAAGAGGCGAGCGAGAGAGAGAGAAAGGGAGAGGAGAGACTGTGAGTGGTCCAAGTGTATCGTCGAGTTTCATACTTCTCTCTGTATACGTCGGAATGAAAGAGTGAAAAAGAGAAAATGGAGAAAGTGAAATAAGGGATGGTGAAACTAGGGCCAGAAAGAGGGAGAAAAAAAAACACGATGGAAAGAATGAAGCGTACTAAAAGGGAGAAAAGGGCGAGTGAGTAAAAAAAAAATTTGCATTTCCGCGGAACTTTCTACGCGAGATCAAAAAAATGTTCAACGCGTAGACGCGATAATTTAAAAAAATTACTTAAAAATGTCAAAAGGACGGAAAAAATATCTTTATGCAAATTGGACTGATCCAAAAAATTATACAATACAGTCGAATTAGAATTTTTTATCTCAATTTTTTCTCAACTTAATGAGCTTAAGTTTATCAAGAAAAGTTGTCACAAATTGTTTCAAGAATAATTTACCTTTTTTTTTCTTTGACATACAATAAAGAGTTGTGAAAATTTTGAAGAAGCTTTTATTGACCATCAAGAAGTCTATATTTAGGGTTGAAAATCACAGAATTTAGCACATGCTCTTTTGGAAGAGCACTTAAAATTGAAATTTTAACAATAAATATATCAACGTGGTAAAACCTCTTAAAATTTAATTCACATATCAAAGAAGGTTTGTGCAAATTTTCAATGAAATCCTTAAAAAACGATGAAACGATACAATAATTACCTGAATATGTATAGAACAAAAAGATGCTTGTGCAAATCCAAATCTATCTTATAAAAATTTTATATTTAATTCCAAATTTTCTAACTCAATAATGAATTGCATAGAACATAACTCTATCATTGTTATTCGTTGTATAAAATACATAAGAAAATGATAAACATTTAGGATACATTTATATTGCATTCAGGGGCTACTCTAAATATTTGTATCAACGACTAAAATTAGGACAAGCATATTTTTTTGTTATTCTGAAAGAATTAAACGAGTGTTCGCGAAAAAAAATAATCAATACTTTTAGATTAGTCTAATATGCATATCAAACTCGCTCAAAAAAATAGTCACGAGAGAGGCAAATTTTAGAGGATGATTTTATGTAGCAAAAAATCGATCTCGATGGATGAAAAAAGTAGCGAACGTTTGCTGACGAGGTTTAGCCAATTTTCGAAGGAATATCCTGTGCACAGCCGTCGATGTGAATGAAGTGGAGGAAAGTTTGGAGGGTGGGCACGTATCGCCCACGAGAAAGTGGGAGCAGAAAAAAAAAGAACGAGAGGAGAATATAACTGTTGGGTAAGAAACTGAGGGGTTAAAGTTACAGGAAATATATTCCATGTACGTTTCGCGTTTCGTGTTAAAATAGATACACGTGTGTATCCGTGCAACGCATCTGGAGATCGGTTTCTCAGGTGTCTGGAATATTCGAATGGATTCCCGAGGCTCATCGCCCGGCGAGAACGCAGGAAAAAATGTACACAAAAAGATATCCGAGCGAGAAACACCCGACGATCTTTAGAAATTCGTACACGTGCTTTTTGCATGCACCACGAAACGGTAACCATTGTATTTCACCATTTTAACTCGGTAAAGAGAATAAAAAGCCCTCAAAAATGGCTTCCATACTCAACACTCGGATTTCTCCAACTTATCTGCCTTTCAACTCATTCACTACTTTACGCTACATTTTTTTCAACAATATACGTGTGAATTATTTAGCATTTAAATAAGTTCATTCGTTTAAATTACTTTTATATATCAAAAAAAAAACAAATTACCTCCAAATGTCTTTACCGTTTAAAATTGTGAAGCTCAATGATTCCCGGAATACATTTAATATCTTAAATTTAAACAGACACTAAACCTATTATAGCAATTAGTTATACAATAAGTAAACAAATAAATATAAAAATATGGGATAGATCATTCGAGAGAGTTTTGTAATCTCAAATTGAAAATTTATCTCCGTTTCTTTTTCACTACTTTGTTTTTTCGTAATTTTTCTTGGCATCATTTCGTATCCATCCCATATCTTGAGCTTATTCCTTTTTTTCACGTTATTTACGATTTGCGCTTGGGAAAGTGTTACCTGCACAAGAGTCATTCGAGATGGAAAAGAAAAACAAAAAGGGTGTGCGAAGGTGGTTGAGAAAATATAAAAAAAAGAAAAAAATACGTATACACATGGTAAATATAATATAAAAGGGGGAGCGAGAAAAGGGGGTGTGAAAGGTGTTTCAGCAAATAGCTCGCGCGGAGGCACGAACGTAAAACACAACCGGGGAAAAAAAAATGTACTCAGCCGCGTGTGCGCGAAAGTGCTACTCCAGGAGCTTCGAGAATAGAGAAAAAAAATATAAAAATAACGAAAAATGGAGAAAAAATCGTGTATACAGCTCGTGAGGCCCGGGCTGCCTCGTTTTTGCTCAAACTCTCGATTTGCGGCAACGATCGTTCATGTAAGCTCTTACAGAGTAACATGCCCGTCAGCTTGCAACCGCGCTCGTGTTTATTTCGTTCGAGAAACGTTAAAACAAAATGTCTCACGCAGACGAATATTTGAAAAATACCGAGGGGAACAATTTTGAACATTTATCTTGCGGAGAAACACAAATAATTTGTTTTAAGTACAATTTGCATTTCAGGACTTACCATTTGGATCCTCGACGCATGATGCGACATTTCCTTCCATCTTGCAACGCATACCACCCGGGCACATTTTAGTTTTGCATGTCTCTGCAAAAAAAAATAAGGAAACGATTATTTAAAGATTTTTTTTTCACGGTCGAAAATTATTAAATATCAACGCTGAAATTTAATCATTTACACGCATTTATAGTCTTATGGAAAATCGTATTATCTGATTCATGAAAGTTTTTTAACAAAAAATAATGCAAAATGTACTTTTGAAAATCACACATGTGATGCTCTCAATTTTTTCAACAAAAATAATGCAAAAATTAATACTTTTGAATATCACACATGATTAAAAATACATATCGAGCTTCGCGTAATTTTTTCGCATTGTTTTGAAAGCTCGTTATCCTGAAAAAAATTAGCAAATTCGACTATTGGTGAACTAGCAGGCTTCGCGCCCTCTCAGTAATAGAAAAACTGATCAAAAATTCAGTTTTTTGGTTCATTCAATATGAATTCTTCAATTTCACCCCAAATAATTAACATTTTCGTTATCTACGGGAAATTTCCGATCGAATAGGCTCTTAAAATCGATCAAAAAAAATTTCAAAAAATTTGGTGAGTCACTGGGTCTCGTGGACCCATGAAAATTTCAATTAGCAATATCTTTCCTTTTTCTCGACGAAATAAACTTTATAAAGTGTGATTTTTAAAGATTTTTACAAAACTAAGCGAATATCAATTTTTCAAAAAGTTATTAGCCCTTGAAGATTTTTGAAAAAATGGAACGGGTATACCTTAAAAAATTCGCAAAATTTTTCGAATTTTTTTTATTGATTTTAAGACCTTATTCGATCGGAAATTTCCTGTAGATAACGAAAATGCTACTTATTCGAGGTACAATCCAAGAATTCATATTGAAAAATTCAAAAAACGATCCAAAAATCAGTTTTTTGGCTTAATTTTGACGTTTTGAGGATCTATCAGTTTATCTTTTACGAACTGTCAGTCTACACCAATGAAATTGATTACAATTACCATGGAAACAAAACCCAATTATCGAGAGCCAATGAAAATCTCGAAAGGTCTATTTTATTTTAAGCGTGACAATTTTACTTTATAAATAAGGATTTAAGGGAGGAAAGTTAACCTTTTTTTGTTGATAAAGAAGCATTATTATTTTCTATTCGATTTCACAGATGAAATGACGAAATAATGGATTTCGTAATTCTATACGAATCACAGCTAATAGAAAATTCCTCGAAAAACGAGAGCGACGACGAAGCGACTCTGGAATCTCGTCGAGTCTTATTCCCTCCATTTATATTTTCCTTTATTTCTCGATTATTTCTCTCTCACGGCACGCTTGCGATACTCCGCTTTCATTTTATTACGATGCTTCAGGAAAATCCTGAGAGCCAGATTTTTTTATTCCCATTTAATTTTATTAAATTTTTTTAATGCACGTATTTGGCAAATCGGGATCTAATTGCATTTTTTTCCTATTGTTCTCGCGAAGCTTCGCAATGAGACAAAAACGTGGGAGAAATGTCACTCGAATGGAATAATTGACGAGAATTTCGTCAAATATTGCATTGTTATGGTGAAAATTTGAAAAAAAATAACAAACAAATTTTTTCCTTACCCACGTAGTTGGTGTTTTTAACGCAATCCGGGTATCTGCCGCATTGACCCGGTGCTTTGCGATCGCAGTCGTCGGTAATTACACATATTTGGTTGGAAAGGCAATTGATGTCTTTGCAAGTTCTTCCATACTCTGTGAACAATAATTCAAATGATTAATTTTCAATATTCAATTAAACATAACTTTTCAATTAATATGTAATTCAATTCAATGAATTCGATTCAACTCGATGAATTCAAATTAATTTAATTAAACCCAAAAAAAGAATCTGTTCGCTCTTTAATTAGAAAAAAATATTAAATTGATTATTTCCACGAGAGAAAAGAATTAATAGTGCAGAAATGAGCAGATCATAAAGTCGAAAGCTAATTTTTTTTCTCCCGGTAAAAGATCGAAAGGGCTCTCGTAAAATTCGCTCGAGGACAAAATATCTTTTGTATTATCATCAGGTTGTTTGCTTTTGTCCAGAGCGTTTATCTTGTTAGCTCGGAAAATTCTCGAGTTTGTTAAATTAAGTCAGAATATGAGGAATTTTGAGCAATGACAAAAAGCGTTCCGGGGACAAGACGAAGAGAATTCCGGTTGCACTCTTTCGTGCTTTTTTGTGCCGCACCGTGAAAGAGAGCCCAAGGGAATGACGAGAGGTGGAAAAAAGGCTATCCGCGTTACCCCCCAAGGAAACATAAGCCTTTTTTTATACTGCGGAAGCTCCAGGCGTCACAATATGTTGACCAACGAGAGAGCCGCAACCCAGTGGAAAATTACCCTTTACATTATGTAAAATCCCTTTTACATCCCTTATTTTTTTCTCTCTCTTTTTCTCTCAACCTCCACATCCCTTTTTCGCTCTCTCTCCCTCTCTCTCGTTCCCCATTTTTCCTCTCCGTCACGACGTCGTCCTCTTTTGTCCCTTCCGACAGTACACGACTGATGGTAGAAGCCCCATTACGTACTTCAAACGCCTTCTGGGTGTCAGTGGCGCGAGGCGTGCGCGTCGAATTAAACTCGAATCTCTTTTGCCTTTTCATCATTCGTTCTATTCTCTCTCTCCCCCCTCTCTCACTTGGCTCCTTTTATTATATAATTTCCGTCTTTTCCGATGCACATAGCACCCAGTTTTGAAAATACTCTCGCTCGTCTCAATTCTTATTGAGCTACTCTTACATTCGCACAATATCGTTAGCAACTATATATAATATAATTATTCATCATTTGTCAAATCTTTTATGGAGCCATAAATTGATTAGCTATACGTATCGAAATAAATTTTCGCAGAAAATATTTTCTAAAATATATCACGAATAATCATCATGGTTTACATAATTATTGGTACAAAAAATTATTTTTAATAATTGTCAATCTGTGTTGTTATATAGCGTAATTGATTCGTGAAATTAATTGATGTCGCGTTAATAAATGTCGAACTCGTAGAATACTGCAAGATATCGTAATAAATGTAAAATATTCTCATTTTCTTCGATTATCCCGAAAGCGAATGATATAATAAGATTTACTCTAATTAATTTGTCAAGTGGCGAGAAAAGAGTCTCATTCTCGGGCCGAGGGGGCGGCTGAATGAAGATTGACGCACAGTCCGGGGGAAAGGGGTGGAGGGAAAAAAAATGAGAGGGAGAGAAACGTTTCTTGAGTCGCGACTCGGGGGATGAAGAGGATCGCCAAGTGGTACGAGGTGGCTCATTATACACTCTGAGGAAGAAAAAAAAAGAGAGAGAGAAAAAAAACACTGGCGGTACGAGGCGAGAAAAAGTTGAAAATTTCTGTAGGAGAATGAAAAGAGGCTCGGAAGGGGTGTGTATATATATATAAAAATGCACCCGGCTTCGTCATATCCAACGCAACCTTTTGCCATTTTATCGTCAACTCTCCCTCCGCCTTTCTTCTCGCTCTGCATCTATCTCTTACTGGCCTTTTCCGTTCACTCTAAAAATACAATTTTCTCTATATTCCTCCTCGAATCGATCTCTCTTCACACGGCAAATTATTGTCCATTCGACCGTAAACCGCGCCTACACACGTCACGACATAAGCTTCTCATTTCGCACTATTGCTCGGAATAAAAATCGCTCCGAAATAGATTATTGCTTATCGTGCACTGAGAAAAAAATTACGGTAGATCCTGTACTATAAAAAAAAGTTACAACTGTACTCACTATTTCGTTTAAATAAATTTTATCCTACATAGATTTCGTATTACTCTAAATATATTGTAAAATAATAATGTGTATAATAATTGACACTTTATATGGTAAAATTTACTATCGTCATCTTCTGAGAATTAATCAGCGAAAATGTAACAATCTAAAAAATTACGTCGTAATAAAAAAATGAACAATAAAAATAATTAAAAATCAAGGAGTTCTAGAGCGATTGCCATACGTTCGAATATATTTTTACGTATAATATTTCACGTGAATAAACTAAAAACTATAAAGATAATCAATGATTGGTAAGAAATTTGAGAGAATGAGACGAAAGCGCTGAAATGCTCGATTTATTCCCGGAGAAGATCTCGTTTTGGCTCGAGGGGCTGGGGAAAAAATACTGCAGTTCGTTGCAACAGGAATTTTCACGTCCCGAAGAAATTAAGTGGCTCATGTTTCGTTCGATATACACGCAGATACGAGAAATAAAGTCGAGGGTGAAGCACGTGCGTAAAGTAATTATTCTCGTGGAAAAAAAATCCACTTTAAAAAAACGTCTCTTCTGATGAAGCGACCAAAAGAAAAAGTTTTGCAAGAAAAAAAAACGGAAATTTTCAAAATATTTTTCATTGCGACGTTTCGTTCAATTTTTCAAGAGAATATGTAGCATTTTTCAAGTTGAAAAAATTCAAGTGGGAAAAAATGAGAGAAAGAATGAAATGCGTAGAATTGACGTTCAAGTGAAAAGTGGAGAAAAAAAAGTGTTGGTATTTTGCTCCGGAGAGCAAAGCTTTTTGTTTCGGAGTAAGGAGGTACTTACTCGAATATCCATTGACCTGTACAACCGCGAGGAGAAGAATGCCGACAAGTACAGCTCTCGAAAAATCCCTCATCATCTGAAAATTTATCGAGGTTTCAATTAGATTCCACATTATCCACATTTATGAATATTCAAGTGCCAATTAATATTCGCAGAAAATATTTTCTCCCTCATTGATTCATGATAGAAATAATTATTTCTATCATTATGCAAACAACAATAAATTGAAATCTCATCTATTTATCAGCGAAAGTTAATCAAATGCTCAAATTGCAATTATTATTATTATTATTATTATTTAAAACGATAAACAATATTTGCTGCGCGAACGAATATTTACTGGCCGATTGTTGTATATATTGAATCAAATCAACCGTCACATCCAGGAAATTATTTCGAGTGAAATATATTGATTTAACGGTAAAAATACATAATAAATTAAACAAACGAATACATAAATAAATCAATAGAACACAAGGATGATCGTACTCAAGATCTTTTCTTTTTCTGAGCAAAAAAAAAAAATTTAATTCCAAAAACGCGAATATACCTTGAACGCTCCGGTTTCGTATTTTCTTCTCGAAGGCGAAAATTCAAAAACAGTCCTTGAGGAACGATGTCTCTCGGCGGTTTAAAAGCGTTCAAGAGTGCGCTCGTGAAGCCTATCGGGGACGCGATTCCCCCACCCCCTTTCCCCGCCTCGCCCTCACTCCAGTAAAATAACTACTGCGAGATGTGGAATAAGCCGAAAGCAACGCGATTAATCAGTCAATGACGGGACTGCTCGTGTAATCCAATCGCGAGACATTTTTCCCTATTTTGCTCTCTATTTTTCTTTTCTTCTCCAATTCCTCCAAATTGTCACATATTTCATTTTCATTCGAAATTCGTTAGAATAGATCCACTTGCGTCATTCGATAATTGCGAAACGACAACAGTAAATTCACGATCGTTCGTCATTTGTCTTCGGAATTTGATAAATTTTGTGTATCAAGCTCTGATGCTCGATCGACGAAAAGCCACGGAGGCGAAACCGCGCATAAATAAGATAAGAAAATTAGTCAAACAGTATGATGAATCGATATCTTGGAAATACAGAAATTTTCTAACGCACGCAGTCAAATTCTCGACAATATTTGCAGACGTCGTGAATATACGTCAATCGTTCAATTTAAAAACATACGGTGACAAAATCGAAAATGAACAATGATCGCAGAATTTATACGGTAAACGATGAATTACGAAATATATAGAGGAAAATAAAATATTTTTAATGGATGTTCGGAAGAACATTTGTGTTTGTTCGCTTTTTTTTCCTGTTGCTCGACTTTCCTATAAACTTTTGCGTCCATGAGTTATCGGCTCGCGATTCTGATGCGTTCGTAAACAACGCGCTCGACGAGAAATAGAGAACGCTCGGCATTTTTCGCCGTTTATAAAGAGACCGAACTAGCGGTCGGAAGACCATTCGATTTTATTTTTTCCGTCTTCCACGAACGACCAATTTGTATATACAGTTCGGAAAACACGTTACGCACGATACCAAATTAAGGTAGTTCTATATGGTTGTAGCTATACATACAAAAGAATTTTTCTCGGTTTGCCACGTATCACGTATAGTGTTTTTCAGTTTCAATTTATAAAGATAAGTTGTTTCATAATTTATTCGAAAACAAGATATTACGAATGTAAGGTCATCTAAGATGACTTGTATACTTGCTACGTGTTATATTATAATAATAATAAAAATTATTTATGACTATTTTGAAAAACTAATAAAACTTCTTTGATGTACTATAAAGAGCAGAGTAAAATTTTTAAAAGCTTCACGATCTACAAGTCAAAATAATAAAATGTTTAAAGTTAGAAATCGCAATATGTAATACACAAACTCTTATGAGAGACTGCGGGACAGTGTAGAGAAAATGATGATTTTCAAAATAAACATCACGTGTCTTCTACATGGTAAATGTTTTTAAATTGAATATTCACGTAAAAGAAGGTTTGTACAAATTTTCAACGAATTCTTATGAAAACGATTTTTTTTTATATAGAACCTTGAGGAGATCGTGTCAGTATTTAGTCATGAAATGACAATATTCTTTTAAAAATATCCATACTTGGGGTTTTGAATTATTGATTGTCTATTGCATTTACCAACTTAAATCAACGCATGAAAATTGATATAGAAAATAAGATATTTTAACTTCTTAAAAATTGATTTATTGACTTGGTCGTCATCAGCTGACGTTTATAATTTTCAGAAATTAACACGTTTTTTTAATTGCATATTTTTCATGCATTACATTCATCGCGTACGTTTTATCCTGATAAATCGTTTTTCATAAGAACGATTCATGAAAAGTTAAAACGTGTATGTCAAAATCGTACGAGTCGTTAAAACGTACAAGTCGTTCATGATTCGTTGATGACTCATTAAAGAGTTAACCAAAATTGTTCTTAACTGTCTAATCGTCAATTATTTATTCAAATTCAATCGAAGAAATATTCTCGACATTACCCCATAAAACCTTGTGATAAAATTGTATAATTTTAAATTTAAATTTCGCATTCAAATGATCGGTAGCTCGTACAAAGTTTTTAGTTTTATTACACACAATTTCATCAGCTACAATTTAATTTGAAACTTTGGCTAATAACACTTGTATAACACGACACATTTAGAGACCACAAAATCAGGAAAAAAAATTACTCATATTCTACACAAATGACTACTCGTATATGCATTAAAATTCCTTAAACTCATCAGTTAATTGCTCATTATTTCAAATTCGTGACCATCCATATTTGTACACATATTACGCTCGCGCAATTAGACTTCTCACGAAACAAAAATGTCGGTCACGTGCTCGGGCGTGCATTATTGTTTTGTATCTTAAAACTCTAAAAGTCGTAATTTTTTCTCGACGCAGAAAAATAATAACAAAAATGAAGTAAACAGCGCGACACAAACATCAGGAAAAAAAATATTTTATTATATTTCCGAATATAACGACGGTTCTTAAAAAAAAATCACTGGCTCGACCAATATCCCGCGAGGCATTAATGGAAAAGCGCGTGAGTCACGAAATTGGTGAAGGCTGTGGACGGGCACGAGCGAGTGGGGAAAAAAAAGATTACCGATGGCAGAAACGCGGCGCAATATTCGCTAATGTAGATTTTCCGAGTCCATCGAAACTTTGGAGCTGGGAAAAAAAGGAGGGCGACGAAGGAGCAAAAGAAGAAGAAGAAGAAGAAGTGGAAGGAGCGTGGCTGGTGGAGTGCCGAGGTAAGCGGGAGAAAGGAGGCAAAAGTCAATCTTAACGATATTAAAAAGTAGAACGAGTGCGTACGTACCAGACCATATGCTCTCGCGGAAGAGGAACGATCCATTCCACGGCAAAGTTACTGCGACACTGATGCCAGCGAAGTAGTGTGCTCGGTAAAATGCAGCATGGCTACCGGACCGAGAAAGAGAGAGAGAGAGAGAGAGAGAGAAACAGCGACGGAAAATGAAGGAGAAGGAGAGAAAACGAAAAGAGCGCGAAAGAAAACGAATGAGTGTAGAAGCGAGAGCGTGAAAGAGAAAGAGAGAGAGAGAGAGTTAGAAGAGGGAGTGAGATGAAATATCCAGCCAGGCAAAAATACAGTTTCGTGCACGTACAAAAGAGATGAGAGAGTCGAAGGATCCGTCGGGGAAAATATGGACGAGTGTGCGTGCGAGATGGAAGGTCGTCGGTTGGCCGTGAACGCGGGATGAAAGAGGACGGAGCGAGTCGTTCGCTTGTGGGCAGAAATACTCTCTAGTAGTAGTGGCATGTACGTCACAAGACGGACACACGCTCGCGCTGCCTGCTCTCTCCGTCTCTTTCTAACTTCTCCCTCTCTTCTCGTTCTTCGTCGGACAATGCGAAAGGAGCCACTGGGAGACAGATTTACAAAGGGAGGGGAAAAATACGCTCAGAGGGAGAAGGAAGCGCCTAAGTGGAAGTGGAAGATGTTGCCTTGTACCCGAGACAAGGATAGAAACATTGGGTGAGAATAACACCACCGGTTACATATATATATATATGCGACACTATGAATACATATATATGAAAAAAACGCGGGAATATGACGTACACAGACCTTTTTCAATTTTACTGTCACATTCTATTTTCTACAACTGTAATCATTTTATCATTTTTTTTTTCAAAATCAACTATTTCATCAAGTTCCTATCCTCCTGCACACATTTTTTGTTGAAATATTATTTTTTTGATTTTTATATTCTTTAAATATTGATTAAAAATATGTATATTTGTTGTGAATATCGTACGAATCCGTCGGTCTCACGTTTAACCGGTTATTCCTATTTTTCGGATGGATATTAATTTTATCTCGTGATTGAACTGCAAGTTATTTACAGAGGTATTCAGAGCGAGCCGATGATTATTGAGTTTTTTGATAGAGATATGAAATCGAAGCGGAGCCGAATATGTGTGTTCGAAGAGGGAAAACTTTATTGTGTTTCCGCGTACCGGAAAAACGTTTCGATGAATGAGAAAATGTGTATATTTACAATTCGACGAAACTTTCCTTCCGGGTCATATATAAAAGTTTACCGAGGAATTCGCTGCCCGACGTTCATACTTTGCCAGAAGAGTTTTGAGATTTGATTCTCGACTATTCCGATAAAATTTTGTCATGCTTTCAACAAAAGAAGATAATATTTATAAAAAAAAAAATCGAGCTCACATCGACGAAATGTGAGGTAGAAAAATAAATCTGCAAATTGCGAGATCGGAGTGGGTAAAGTAAATTTGAAATCTGGAAGCGACCTCGAGTTTTGGTCTCTTGATGGCAGTCTGAAACGAATATAATATAATAACGAAACTGTAACGTACTCTGCTCGCTGAAAGTATAACTTTTATGATAAGCATTATGGTGTAACGAGGCAAGAAGTTTGGATGCCTCGGCGGAGCCCGGGTACGCGCGTTTTCTTCCTTGGTCTCTTCTTACCGTTTCCCCAATTATCGTGTTTTTGCTCATATTAATAAGAGAAAGGCAAGTCGAGCGGGAGATCATATCGAAAGCTCAGAACTCTCTCCGATCACTCTCCCTGGAGACAAGAACAAAATATTAATCTTCGTTACGAATTTACGTTTACGAATTTACGAATTTCATTACGTTTGCCAAAACTTTATCTGCGTTACTCATTTTTTTATATTTTTAATAAATTCCTCGTGGTACACATTACGTTTAGTTCAAGATAATTGCACCATTGTATCGTTTAATTCACGTTTTGTTAAAATTTTCCATAAACTTTTTTTTACGTCACATGCACACGTGTGTTAATAAAACATGTCGAAGATGACAAATTCGGAAGATCAAAAGAAATATTCCACTGATTTTAATAGCTCACATTCTGTGCAAAAATTAAATTTCATTATTTATAATAACTTTTGTACTATTTGAGCATCATCAACGTTTATACTAAATTGTAAAATTTTCATTTTTAATTAATTTCCCATGAATATAACATTAATAAATAATCAATGCATACATTCTTATACATTAAAAGTTAATTAAAAACAAAAATGTTTCAATTACATATTTATATATAATTTTGTACAAATTACAATTGTATAAAAGAAGAAAGTATATATAAGTACGAACGAATGAAGAAAATTTGTATGACCAAAGAATCTCTTAATCCAGAAAAAAAATAGACTCTTCGTAAACGATAATAGAAAAAGGCGATGCTCACCGGTGCGCGTAGGTGCTACTTTATTCGCATATATCAGCGAAGGTAACTAAAATTTTGGATAAAGTGTAAAACGAAAGATATGAAAAAAGTTTTGGTATAGCGGAGTGACGAGTAGCGAGTACGACAAACAATTTATCTGTACAATAGACGATAAAGGGGGATGAGAGAGAGAGAGAGAGAGGGAGGGGGTAGGGGACATAAAGAGTAACCGGGGATGGCAAAATAAGGGATGATGGTGTACGCAGGTGGCGCCTCGATCCTCGACATGCTCCAGACCGAAAGAAAGAGAGCAACGAGCGGAAGGCGAGAGAGGGAGAACTGGTTAGACGGGAGGCGCGCGCGCGGTCCCGCGTTCCGAGTGCCGCTAGGAGGCCCGTCAAGGGGTGGTTTTTCGCAGGGGTATGAGTCCAAGAGAGACAGAGCGAGAAAGAGAGAGGAGCGTTGCGACGACGACCGGGCGTCGACCGGCAGTCGAATTCACTGCCTCGCTCCGGCAGCTTCGAAACGCGCTCCGCGTCTAAAGCCCCGCGCTCGAACACAATAGTACGCACATCTCGCGTTTTCAACCCTCTGCCTGCTTCATCCCTCCTCCTCACCCCATTTTCGCACCTTTCCACTTTCTATATGCACACATGCATCCTCTTTTATCCTCCTCTTGCTCTCTTTGCCACGAAATTCTCACGGAATCCTCGTACCCAAAATTTCAACGGAAATCCTGCACGGATCACCGGAAAATCTCCAAGATCAATTCCTACGGATTCCTCCCTCATTCGTCCTCTCTCGATCTCCCTCCTCCCCTCCCACTACTACTTTCGAGTACTCTTTCTTCAGACTCGATCGTACTCTCTTTGCATACACTCTCGCTTTTTTATCTCGAGCTTCGTTCGCTTCATTTCTTTTCTTTTTTTTTTCTTCTTTTTTTTTCTTTTTTCGTCGAACTTGACACGCTCGACGATTGTTGCACTTGACTCTCCGTCTGTTTACTTCTCGCGTGGATCCAATTTTTATTCAGTATTCTTTATCGCCAGTGCTCCTTTTTTTTCTTTCGCGTTCTTTCGTTTCTCATTTTTTATTCTCGCTCACGGCGCTTCGCCGTTTTTACTCTCGGTCGTTTATTTTTGTTTTCACCCTTCGATTTTTATTCTCCTTTTGTACTTTATGCAATTCATTCCCACGTTGACACTCGCGAATAAGCGTCATCGTATATGACTTTTTTTTCGGATTCGCAGTGCATGCCGCAGGATCGCTTCGGAACTCGGAAGTGCGTTGAGGGGATAAAATAAGTGTGATGTGAAGAAAGTTTTCCATGAGTCGGGAAAAGTCTCACGGTGTCGCGTTTTTGTCCTGTCTCGCACCGATATGAGGACTACCACGAGGCGCTTCGTGACGCGAATTTATCGCGTCCCAGGACTCGAGATCCACGAACGATCGCTGTGATCCAGGCGCCCGCGCGCCCTCTCGCTGCTCCGCTCTCGCACTTTTTACGCGTGCAATCCACTCGAGTGCACGCTTCTTCCTTTTTTTTCTATTTAATTTATTAAATTTGTTTCCCTTATCTGCGATCTTCGCTGGTTCACGAGAACTCGTCTCCCCCTCGGTAAATCTGCTGTTACTCTGGAGAAATATTATTTCGGTGAGAAACTATTTAAACTTTATTGACCCGTTGATCCCGATCATTCACCCGAGGTCAGACAGAATCCAACCTCACTTTTGGAGTTGAATTCGACCATGTCTCGCCTGAATTCGATCCTCTGGCGCCATTTAGTTATAAATTAAGGTTTTGACGTAACGCTCGATTCTTCCTTGTTGATCCCGCATGTGATTAATGTGTGAGTAATAAATAAATAATCCTTTTTTTAAATAAATTAATGTATTAACGTTCTTTGATGTCATATTCTTTGAATATGATTTAAAATTTAAGAGAGCTTCTTCGTGCTGATATTGAAAAATTTTTGTGCACAATCGCAATTTTTAACACGCAGTCTTACAAAAAAATGCGGTTTTCAAAGATGAATATCTCGATCGCCAGACGATAAATTTTATTGAAATTCAACTACAGGTTAAGGATCCTGAGTATTTGCCAAATATTTGCGAAAAAAGTTGAAAAATAGTCTTTATGTGGTAAACGCGTGAACTTACTTAAAAATATTGTATATTTTTAAATAACATTTATTTTCTGTAATTGTATTTTTTTGTATAATACATGTTTAATGTTTAATGTAGTATACATTTTTATTATTTTTGAATGCCTTCTGAAAATATCATTAAAATTGGAAAACTAGGGAGAACTATGTTTACAGTGCCTGCGATCGACCGATGTATACACTTTCCGTTGTTGCGGGTATCCAATAGAAATTAATTTTTTACAAAATCTTTTAATTACCATTTTACGTATTTAAATGATGAATATTTTCCATTATCGTGAATTATTTTGAGTAAATAAAAATTTTTTACAAAATAATTAAATTCATCGTGTAATGTGTATCTTTTAAAGTCAAATATACATATTTTTGGAGTCTTTGCATATCAATAATTACAATTTATTTCTATTTTTTTAAATATATTCAATATATTCCTGAGATTTCCTGAAATAAAACCTTGCATACAACCTTACATAAAAGGTTAATCGATCAATTTTTCATTAAATCTTTCATCTTCAAATGTTATTAAGCTTTAAAAATAAATATGTATTTTAACACGTACGTATATATTGCAAGTATTAATTTTTGGTTAATTTAATTTCAATTTTTGTGATAAGAATGTTTTGAAGGAAATAGGAAGCTTTTGTGAAACAAATTAGCAGACACTCTTGACGTGGGTATAACAAAACAGTTACGAGCATGAGTATTAAAAAAAAGCGTGCAGGAAGTTAAAAAATAGATGAGGAAATATATATTGGTTGCAGCTGGTACGCGATCGTTCGCCTGGTGCAAAATTACGTACGTGATACCTTTGATCTGTGTCTGGGAACAATATCGGTGCTCTTTGTCTTTTTTTTTCTCTTCGTATCTCGCTCTCAGTATTGGCATGTCCACGGGAACCCTAGAACGTTCGAGTACGAAACAGATGAATCACTCTCGAAAAAAGTCAACACACAACTGGAATTGCGCACCAGATACCTCTGACAAAATTCGCAAAAACTTTCAACATTTTTCCGATTTTTGAGCACCATTCGATAAAACGTTTTTTTTTTCATTTCCGGCTCAAAAATATCGAGTTGACCATTTGTATGACGTGGATGTTCAAAGTTATTCGAAACTTTTTTCGCCTTAAATTTTCCTCGTGAAGCAAAAAAAAATCTTTTTACTCTTCCCACAATTTCAAAAATATAAAAAAATACTGTACTTCACAATTCTCAATCTCTTGGTTCGACGATTCACAAAGAATTTCAAAAAACACTATATTTCACTTACACAAAATTCACTTTAAGTTAATAATTTTAAAAAACTTTTTAAATAGAATAAAAATAAAATCAACGCTTCATTTGTATTGACAGCGAGAATAATGCACGTATAGAAGACTTTTTAACAAATGAACAAAATAACTGCGTTTCCTCGTATCTTTTTTTGAACGTCCGAAGTAAAAAAAAAAAAGACGAGTTGCTTTAGGAAAGATGAAAAATGAAACAATATCTCTGAGATTTCAACTCCAGGCTCGATCTTAACCTTTTTATTCCATATCCCGTTTCTCCATGACGATTTCGTTCGCGATCCCCGGGTGCATCGTCGGAGTCACACAGGAGAAATCCTTCGCGGAGAAAAAGGAGCGAGAGGAGAGAGAGTCGAAGAAAAATGAGAGGGTAGAGACTTTTTATCCGATATGCGGAGGAATTCCCCGAAGCAATAGGAGAATAACGCGCGCCGGGGACAAAGGAGAAGAAGCGAGGACATATTCGACGACTTTCCAGTTTTTCGCGTGCGAGTATATCGTCTGTACCTTTACACGGTATTCATATAAATATATGTATCTCGTCCGGTCTATCAAACCGAGATACCACTTTCATTATTTATCTCGTATGAGCTTTTCTCCGTTTTTTTTCCCTCGTAAATCAATATACGCGCACCCGAGATATCGAACTCGCTCGCGGAGCAAGAGACACTTCGATGTACGTACAAAGAGTCGAGGGTATTCTCCCTCTCTGTCCTTTTTTTCTCATCCCATGAAATATACGTAACCCTGTGAGATACGATCATTCAGACTCGCCAACTTTAACTAGTACGAGCAAGAAATATTTCTCGTATCCATTTGTATTATTCTCCGACGAAAAGAATTTTACAACCCTTTCGAAACTTTTTTTTTTTATAGCCCTTTCTTCAACTCGAGTTTTTATCTCGTCTAATATTCGTCAAACTTTTTTAATCCTCCTTTCAAAAAATTTTCAAGACTTCTTCAACATTTCGTTTAAATGCACTTTTTGTAACTATTTAAAAAATAATTCAATGTCGTTCGTTTCTGTCGAAAACTCCACTTTATTTCCTGAATTTATTTAACTATTTATAGATACGAGTGCCTTCGGTCCGAGATAAATATTTGAATAATTATGTCCGGCATTGATCCCGATTTGAATAATTTTTTTTTTCCTTTTGGCATCTCCGACCTCGCTGGACCCTCGCGAATGAGATTTCGGACTCGGTGGCTCGATTCCGCGAAAGTGAGGGCGGTCGGAGGCTTTGTCGCGAAGAATCTTTGAATATAAACGGAGAGAGTTTGCAATTCATGGGCCACGGTAGGAAGTCGTAATCCCCCACGTTCCCCGCACCAACCTGGACACACAACGTTTCCCTCTTATTTTCTTGGCCCCTATCCACCCTGCTTTGTCTCACGTTTCTTACCTCATTTTCCCATTTATTACCGCCGCGCCGAGCGCGTTCTCTCTATTCACACGATGAATATTTTGGCCCGTTTTAGCCTCGATTCTCCTTCCTTCATTCTCGAGCCATTTCTTTGCATACGTGGCGCGGCCTCCCTATTTGCATGCACGCCAATACTCTCCGCCTTGCCGCTTTCGCCTACGATTCATTCCCTTTTAAAGGGTTCGTGCCTCTGTACAGACTCAAATCTTTAATTAAAATATGTTGTAGACTTAATAAAACTGGGCGATAAGAAAATTACTTTTACCGTTTGGATGAGAAATTTAACTTCAAACTATATTTAATTTTATTACGATACATATCCTGTTATGTAAATTTGATAGCTGACACGTGAAATTTATTGTTTTGTCATTATTGCTTTTCTGCAGAGATCTTCTTTTACTTTCGATACTCGAAAAATCAGGCTGAGGGACCTCGAGAATGAAAAATTTTCTCAGCTCATTTTTATTATAACTTGTACACATTGTGAGAAAAACTTGTAACTCAATTTTCTATTTTTTATATCAATGTAAAATTTATTAATACGAGCAATAACGCCGTCACTTTTATTTTGCATGTTCGAATTGATATTTTGCTGTTTTTCTAGGTGCATACTTCATAAAACTTATTCGCATAATGAGCTCTAAATCGATTAATTGATTAGAGGTTTCATCTCTTTTTTAATGTAGAGGATACAACCGCACCGACATTTTTAAGAAAAGTATTTTTAAATGATATTATAAATTTGAAACACTAAACTATTCACTTTTCGTATGATTGAAAATTTCTGGAACTGACGGGGTAAAAGACGTATCGGGTCTCGCCAGATAGTTCGTTATCGGCAAACATTTCATAGAAATAATTCGAAAAAGTTCAATCGAGTGTCAGTTCCAGTGTAATTTTCAATCGTATGAAAAGTGAATAGTTTAGTGTTTAAAATTTACAGTGTCGTTTCGAAATACTCAAAAAGAATGTCGGTACAATTGATACAAAATAATGTCGATCCTGCTATTTTATTCTACATGGATTTTTCATGGATCTACGAAACAAGGTATGGTGACCCCCTGTATTAATTCATAAAATTTTTTGACAATTTTTTTTTTATTTCAAGAGCCTGTTTGATCGGAATTTAAATATCAAACAAGCCAAAAAACTGGGTGTTGGATAAGTTTTTTGAATTTTCAATGAAATACTAACAAAAGAATAAAAGATTTTTCCATAGAAATGCTCATATCAAATCCCAAAAAGTTCACGCGAACGATAAATTAACGTTCGCGATAAAAACCTCTTATAAAGATCCGTTTAATAAAAAAAAAGCGACGAGCCTTTTCTTTTTTACGTTCTAGCAGTTTTTTACCTGACTTTTTCCGCGCAGACTTTTCCCATCAACCGCGCATTTTATCCTCGTTAATCAACAACACCGCGCTCCCGCATAAATATTCATTCATCTCTCAGGTCGAAACGTAAATACTTTTTTGAGTGCTCCAGTTTTTTTCGGGATAGGGGCTGCAAGAATAGTATTCCAGACAAAATAGCTGGCAGAATTTTTCATGAGATTTTTATCGGAGGAAAAGGATACAGCAGCGCCCGCTCGCTTGATTTGCCGGCAGAAAATTCATTCGAAATGTCTCGGAGTGACGGGAGTAAGGAAATTAGGGAACGAGCATTGATTAAATTCGAGGAAAAGATAGCTCGCTGGGGGAGTTCTCAAAGGGGTGGAATATCACGCGACATGCAGAGTGTCTAATACACTTAAGTCTTTCGGAGTATTCTCACATCTCGTTGCTCCTTACCCTGGCGAAAGTGCTCGGGAGTGCAAATTTCGAGAAATTAAATCACAGAGTTTTCGCTTAAAATACTTTTTCTCTATATAATCTCTCCACACCTTTCCCTGATTTTTCGTATATAAAATACCAAAAAGCATCTGTCTCATTTTCACTTTTTTCAGCATCAGGGTCATTAAAAATGAAAAAAAAAATCGTGCGTTCTTATTCATAGAAAATTTGTGGGCCGGATTGAAAATAGAGGCCTGGCATTAGCGTAATTATACACACAACGGATAAATTACAACCCGGTGTGGGTTTTATTCGGAGCGGTGAGTAAAAATTAGGGAAGTGGTTGGATGAGCGGGGGTGGGGGAGAAAGGATTAAAGTCATTACCGAGACTGGAGTTGAACCGATGTTGTATAATGAAGCCGAATCCGTTGAAAATAAACGCGGGCGAGTTTCGCGTTTATAAAGCGCGTGGACGATGAGTTTCGCCTTGGCGGGGAAGATACGCGCGTCACGGGCCTCCATATTATGCACAGAAGGATGGCAACAAAGGATGAGAGACTGTAGCCTTTCACCGGGTAATTTAATAACTGGGAACGTTCTCCTTAATTCCGTTGCTCACAGAAGTATATAGGAAGGGCGGATTTAACGAGCGCGCCTTCCAGGATTGATTGCAATTAGGCTCGAATAGTGGCAGTCGCTTGTCTATATATATATATATATATATATATATATATAGAATCAGAGTTGGGTGCCAGTTTCGGGAGAGACTCCCCGTCGTTGAGACGACGAGACGCGACGAACGAATATACTGACGCTTTGCCACACGATTAAGACTCGATCGATCATTCATCAAAATAATAAGGTGTATACGTTTCATCCTTCGCTATACTGCATTCCTGCTGTGTTACGCATCTTTTAAGAAGGTTGGCTATATATAACGAAATGATAAAAATTCGTTCCAATTTGGAGAGAATATTTCTTCCATGTGAAATACGTGAATACAATTTTTTTTAGATATTTCGTCTACGTATTTTTCAAACAATTTAACCATGAAATAGCCATTTTTAGATACAGTACGACGTCCCATTAAGAACGGCGGCAATAAGAACGGTTCCCCTAATCCGTGCTCGAGCGCTACCCCCACTCTAACGCGAACCTCGAGCTCAAGTCACGCTCGAGTGAGTTTAGGCTCGGCTCTCTCAATAAGAACGCCGGCTACGGCGAGCTTAAAAGAATAAAATATGCTTCTGTACGAGCGATTACCC
>JAPYYW010002904.1:0-17630 GCA_030522545.1 Cremastinae sp. A BG-2022a
TGCTTCTTGATATTCGTCTCATTTTGATCTTTGAGGTCTCGTCGGCATCTGTTCTTATTGGGATTGACGGATGCGAAACGACTCGAGCTCGGAACTCGAATCAGAGTGGGGGAAGCGCTCGAGCGAAAAAGCGGGGAAGCGTTCTTATTGAATCGTTCTTATTGGGGTAGTGAACTGTATATACTATAGTATACGCGCACACGCAGGTGCGTATACGCCTTATTTTTACGCCCGCACCATAATTATGCTGTGATGCGGCGGGGCCTCTTCTGCGCTCGCTCTCGTCGTCGTCGTCGTCGTCGTCCCTTATTTCTCGGAGCGAAGGAACGCTGCCCGCCAATGAGCCGAGAAATTACGAACACGGCAAGTATAGTGTGACACTACTCTCGCGCATCCTCTCGCGCTGCATCGCCATCAGAGTATAGGATTCTCATGCTTGCTGCTCATCCTGTCAATACTCACCTCGCATCATTTTTCCCGCGCTTCTCGCCTTTTCATCCCGCATACCACTTTATTCCAGCATATGTCCCAATAATACATACAATCTTATACTATGATAAATTGTTGACTGATGTACACGCGACGCGGCTCATTGCATTGCAGCATTTAAAACCTCAATACAGTCGAACCTCATTTATAACGAACGCTCTGGGCCAGATAACCCTCCCCCCCCCTCCCGTTATAACAAACCCTCATCTATCCCCATCACTCTTTTGCCGAACTACTACAGGAGGCCGAACTATATATATTGTTTTATTGATGGTCACGGAGGAGGAGAAAAGCATAGAAATAAGTGGGGGATTGTTGCGTCGTTCGTTTATATACGAGGTTCGTTATAATATCAAGTTCCACTGTATAGACACATTTACGAATTATTGTGTATAATATACATATACATACGTATACATATACAATACAATATATGTATGCAATACTATATACAATTCTCCATCAGATTCTCTCTCCCCCCCCCCCCCTTGCCCCGGGCGGATGTGCGATGAGTTTCACATGCTGGCCAGCTTCGGCTATACATACATATACATACAGCGCGCAACCTCTCAACAGGGCCCCCAAAGCCCCCAAGGAGGGGGAAAGGGGAGGGGGGGGGAAGAATGTTTTCTTCTTCAAGTCGGGGACCCCCTCCATCAGCGCAGCGACACGCACTTCGCACACTCTCTGTTTTTTTTCCCGATTCGAATGTAAACGCACCCGCGTCACGGATAGTCCCACCATCAGGCGCGCGCTCTATATGCATATATGCTTAATATCAGCTCTCCATCTCTTTATTCTTTGAAGCATGCGTCTCTTATTTTTTTTTTCATGAATTTTAATTGTACACCCTGTAGGGTTTTTACAATCCTTCATCAATTAATCCTTCATTTTTCTTATTTCATTCCTTATTGTTTTTACACCTTCCATTTTCCGTCCTCCATCCTTCTTCTATTTTACATTTTCATTATTGATATCACTCTTTTTTCTGCCTTTTTCGAATTCCATCTTTTTTTGTTTTCTCCACTTTTTTATTCCGCACCGTTTTTTTTTCTTTTCTCCACTTATTTTTAAATGCGTCCGCAGCCGACTTACTCCCTAAGCCTGTGTATCGCATTCGCGCACTAGGACACGGGGAAACTGCGGAAAACCCGTGTCGATACAGAGTCGACCATGTTTTTCTATCTTTTCCCGAAGCATGCTGTACTCCAATAAGAATAATCCAGAAAAAGCCGTCTCCCGCTCTGAATTTTGATGCGCGAGGGGTCACCTATCGCAGTACTGATGTCCGTGGACAGCGTTGCTTCACCCAATTCCCCGTCGGTTGCATGCGTCTCTTATTTCTGAATGCATATATACGTCAGGTTTGCACGTTGAATCTCGCGTCGCGATTAAAGTTGTGGAAGAAAACTCTTGTCGGGATTATTTTGTTGTGGTAATGTATATAGGTGTGTACAAGTGCATATAGATTTATATAGTATAGGTATATATTTAAATATAAAAAAAATGATTGAATCGCAAAAAAAAGAAAAAACGCAGAGTGTCAGACCGTTGTGTACAATAAGTGAGTGAGAGAATAACTTTCCGGACATTGTCCTTTGAAACAAAGTTCTTCGTAGTTAAAGAAGAATGACTGAAAAGAGAGTATACTGCGCAATGACGATTATCGTATATTTGTATTGAAAAGGCTCCTCGGGTGAGGAGGCCTGATATAAGAGCAGGTTTGGCGCATATGAATAACTCGCGAGATTGGAATTCGAGTTGCAGAGTGCGGGGGGGGGGAACGCTCGGGCGAGAAACCGGGTAAGCAGCCCTCTATTGCAGCCGGCCTTATAATGGGACGTTCCACTGTATATGCATAGGAAGGCATAATATACACATGTGCATGCACTCATCTCTCGCTTAAAAATCAACCTTTCGTTTTCGCACCTGCGTAGATGAAATTATTTTATACTAAATACCATAATTTTGTCTTTTTGTACTTTTTTTTAAATTTTCAACAAATTTTCATATATTTAATAGTGTACTTTTAACGCATGCATCAATTATCTTTGTCTTGAAACATATATATGTATAAACCTCTCGAGTCGTGGCATATAATAGAGTCGACGCTCTCATGCACCTGATGTTAACTGCTCGTGCCTCCCTCCGCTCTTATAATATCTGTTAACTTTCCAGGCATAGACAGCATTATTAAATTAGGGCGGCAAAATTTCATTGTTATATAAGAGAGATCAGAGCAGTTAACGGATTAGAGGTTCACGCATCAGGTGATGAGAGCGTCGACTGTAGTAAAAGAAGCTTATTTTCGCCGAGGCATATAGGAACCCGCCGCGAGAACTATATCGATATCGAGCTCATTATTTTTTTCATTACGCTCCTCTTAACATGGTATACTATGCATATCGTATACGTATGTTATTCTCATACCGATGAATCGCGTGGTTTCTCGAATTACCGCAGCCTCTAGAGTCGCTATTCCTCCGCGACAAGAGGCCCCGATTCAAACAAATTGTGTTTCCGTTCACGCCGGCACTCTCCTAGGTACTCCCGAAGAATCCAGTTTTTATCAAACGCGCTCGCTCTCTCTCTCTCTCTCTCTTCAACTATATGTATACTATATACTAATTGGAAAAATACCAAATGTTTTCCATCTATTCATTTTTTCTCATACTTTATGTATACTCATGCATGCGTATACACATATATAGTGTATTGATAATAGAGAATGTACATATATGTATTTTACATAAATAAATTGTGATTTTTATAGTCGTTATACTTATATGTCTATTTCTAAAAGCTGCGGAAATAAATGTTCTTCTCTTTTTTCGCGCATCAGCGATCCAATTCGCTAGGTAACTGTAAATTTAGCTCCAAGCGAGTGACGTCATAAAATTGAGCTCATATAACTGTCCCCGCGTGCGAGCTTTTTTTATTTGTGAAATTCTCCAAGAATTTTCCACAACTCGCGAGTCTTGAGTTTTACTCGGGTCGTTAAATCCAAACGATATAGTATATGTATATATATATAGGTACGAAATAAAATGAAAGGCCCGCTTGACAATGAAAGGATAAAGACTTTTTTTTCAAATACTCTTCACAAACGTTTTTTTTTTCTTCAAATCATTCTTCATGATGATTAATTTTTCAGGCGAAGGTAAAACACCGTGGGTCCGGTATTGGAGACCAAAGCTAATGCATCATTGCTTTTCTTGCTGATGCGTATATGATTCTGAGATACGTATAACTGATGATGAGAATGGTTCATCTTATTCAATGTTTTTTTATACTATACGCGTGCTGTAGTGTTTTTTCTTCGTGACCTTAATTATCGCCAGACTATCTAATTTTTTATACATGTTCCTCTATATAACTCTGAAATATTTATTATGAAAGAAATTATATGTGCTATTGAAAAAATTTTCGTAAACGAAGCTTTGATTTTTGTTCATCGATACTATTTGACATCTATATACGCATATAGTATACGTTGTTCACAAATATAAAAAATTATAAAAATAAAATTAAAAACAAAGAGAACATAGAATTATACGTTATATTTGTAAATAATTATGCAATTGATATTGTATTTACAATGAAAAAAAGTTTTTTGAAACAATAATGAAAAATTCGATCCCACATCGATTTGCCCTGAGAAATGTGCACCTTGCAGGGAGGGACACAGTTATAATGAGGTTTGACTGTACATACAAAAACAAAACCATAAAATACTATTAATTATTTATTAAAAATAATGAAATATCGTGTTTTTATTTGAAGTGTTATATTTATCAAGTAAGTGATATTAATGAGAATAATAAAACGCATTTATATCGCAAAGTAAAAGAGAAATTATAAAAAGTTATAGTAGTCTTGTTTTGTTTGTTTGTTTGTTTCGTTTAGTTTGAGTAAAATGGGAAAAGAGAAAATTTCGGGCTATTCGTTATCGAGGCATAATAAAATGTCGGGAGCAGGACATATAAAGAGGAGGCATCAGTGTGACAAAACGTTTTATCGGGAAGTCGGGTCTGGCTTTGCGGAGCTTGAACTCTGACCTCGCGGTGAGGCTCATGGCTATATATATATAAGGCCGCCGGGGAATCCTCGATGGGACAGGTGGCACGCGGTGAGCCCTCCTCATCCTCCCCTCCTTCATTCTGCTCTTAACCAACCATTTCCAGAGACTTCGAGAACCGAGTTTTATGTCCATGCATCAGACTAAAAGTCATATATACTATTATATATACAAATCCTTCTTTCATATATATATACGAATAAAAAAAACATTATTTTTCTCTTGTATGAAATAATGTGTATATACAAGTTTAATCACGGGTTAACCGATTAGTGCGACTGATGCCGCGCGCTAAATCCTCGTCTTTATTGTATATTATTCAACTTGCAAAGAATGTGTGTTAATAATTAAGATTTGTTTTACTTTTCGCATTCATCATCGTTGAAACATGTTTTTTCATCTTCGTATATTTTATATTATATTTTTTCACATTTATACAAACATACATATATAATATATGTATATATAAACTGCATTGAATTTAACTAAATATCGCGGCTGGATCGGCCGACTATATGTGTATAAATGTATATAAAATTAATAAACGTGCGTATAATATAATAAACTCCCGAATCTTGTAACCAGCGCATATATGGTTATTTATTAAAATAAAAAATATATGTGTTTATTTATAATAATATATAGTTATTCCGTGGCGATCGAGGAATATGGAAAAAGTCTCGCGGCGGGTGGAAGTAAAATATAATAAAAGTCGCGATGGGACTTATTCACCTTGGCTTTTTCCCTGCACCGTATATATAGTGCATGGGAACTCATTACAACTTCCGGGGCGTTTCTGGGATGAGGGGACAAGAGGCGCATACCACCGCGAGGCTATATATATCCGCTCCCGCGTCAGTTTTATTCTTGCAATCATGAGCCGCGCACCGATCAAAATTATTGTAACCCCGCCGCGCCTGATGTATACAGAACACACATGCAGCAGCATCAGTGCTACTCTCATCTTTATAATATATACCTATATATGTGTATATATATAGTATATCATAATCGCGCGCGCGCGCGCCGCTTTGACACAAAGAAAATACACATACAGTATTTATTCTTTTTATATAATATATAATACTATATATATATATATACTACATATAAACATACTATATGGATGAATATAATGTGCTGAGCGTTAATTTAGCATCGCTCATAATATAGTATATATAGATATTATGTATAAAAGTCAGGCCATATTACTTATTATTGATGCGGATCGACTGGATGGCGAAAATAAGATGAAGTTCGGGACTTTTATTGAAGGAGGAGCGCGGCAGCATCTCATCGCGTATACTATGTTATTACGCTGCTAGCTGGCCCCTTTTCCGAGAAATGGCTGGAAAAGTATACGAGGGCAGCAAAGGGCTCGGTGCAAAGCGGGCACGAAGGCACGAACGCGAATAATATTCTTACGCATCAGAGCAGGCGTCGTGCAAGACGGACGCATTCGGACTCTTTGATTTAGCAATATTATCATTTATTTATATTGAGTCTTTCATATACGAGTATTCTATATTTTGTTATAATTAAAAGCACGACTAAGCGAGAACGAATGTTATTCACAAAACTATATTCCAAAAAATCATTTATTTATCCAAAATAATTTGCCTTTTTTATATTTGCTATATGTATCCTTTATTTTGGTGATCATGTTCTTTTTTACTGCAAGTTTATTGCAATTTCGTATTGTATAGTAGATAATACAACCCATATAGTAACGATGATCTCTGGCACAAATGCGAAGATGAAAAAATGGCATTATTCGCAAGATCGAGGAAGATGCGCGAGTGGTGCTGTGTATATGTTGAGAAAAAGTAGAGCGTGTCGCGCTTTCCAATTGACTTTTCCAGAGAAGGCGGCCACCTCGATCCCGCAACGGTTATGTCTCGATTATTGCGAACACGCCTATAGTACATGAGGCTATTTCAGAATAATTCAATGACAATTATACGGTTAACCCTCTGATTTTTAAAAAAAATTTCAACATATTATTGAAGATGCAA
This sequence comes from Cremastinae sp. A BG-2022a, assembly GCA_030522545.1. Classification (NCBI taxonomy): domain Eukaryota; kingdom Metazoa; phylum Arthropoda; class Insecta; order Hymenoptera; family Ichneumonidae; species Cremastinae sp. A BG-2022a. The sequence continues at coordinate 6,583 of JAPYYW010002904.1, forward strand.
AATGATGTATCTCTGCCAATTTTTTGCCCTCTATCTTAACATTCATATGTACCGAAGTTTCTTAAAATTCTTTAAATATTTCATAGCTTCTACATGCAATAATAAAAATATATCGATTGTGAAAGAGAGAGAGAGAGAGAGAGAGAGAGAGAGAGTCAATTTTCAAAAACAAAATTTGATGAAATATATAAAATTTAGTCATAGTAAGTTTAAGATAGTTATATCAAAAAATCGTTTTCTTAGGATTTTGTTGAAAATTTGCAAAAATCTTCTTTGATACAATGTGCAATTGTATATTAAATTTAAAGATGTTTCAATAATATAGAACCTGAGATATTTATTGTGAAAAATCACTATTTTCTGCAGTCTCCCATAAGAACACGTGTTAAATATTGCGAACTTCAACTCTTGATATCGTGACTTCTGGGTAGCGGAACTTGTTGAAATTTTGCACAGGTCTTTATTATGGAACTTTAAAGAAGTTTTCTTTAGTTTTTTTTTAATCCTATGATTATGATTTTTTTAATTTTCATACATACGTAGCAAGTACAGATCACCTCGGATAACCTTGAATTTCGAGTATGTTATTCTTGAAATAATTTGCAACAACTTTTCTGAATAAACTTAATTTTTAACAAAATTCAAAGAAAACGATTTTTTGATAGAATTATTTTAGGGAGCGATTTACGCGTTTGTTCGCGCCCGCGCATTTGTGAAATTATTTTCAAGATAATCTGATGAAAATGAATATTAACATTCCTTGATGGCATATTAAAATACATTTAAAATTAATGGAAGCTTTATTGTGCGGATGTAGAGATATTAATTGAGTAAAATGGTAACTTTTAACACAAGCGCGGTCTTTTATGAGAATTGATAAATAAATTTTCAAAGCGGGGATGGGCAGAGCTTGATACTTTTCTGAGAAATGAAAATTTTTCAATAGATCATCTTTATTGCCTCATTGATGAAATGAGCATCACCCATTGAAAAATGTTCATTTCTCAGATAAGTATCGAGCTCTGCCCATCCCTTTGTTTCAAAGATAAATATCTCGACTTTCACATGATGAATGTTATTGGAATTCGAGCACTCAATGTCCGCCAATTTTAGCAAAAAAGTTGAGAAATAATTCTCAGGTAATAATAAATGGCATCACGTGCTGACATTTCTTTATAAAGACAAACGAATAATAAAAATAATAAAAGCTCCAAAGCGAATATAGATGAAATTGGAGTGCTATGGTCGAAAATAAGGTGCATCAACGATGAGCATCATCAGAGAGAAAGAGAATAATAATAATAATAAGAGAAGAGCGGGAGAAAAAGTGAAAATATAGAGGAATCTATAGAGATTGATGCATCTCAGGGTGAGGGGGGAAGAAGAAAGCTCGTATATGCGGGAGGATCGCGTGTTTGCCTATAGCTGTTATAACTGAACTCCCAGGAGAATAAAACGAGTCTCACACTGGATCTTGAGGAAGCAGGTGATGGAGACTCGGCGAGAAAAGCGCGGACGTCATCAATCGCAGAGTGTGTCTTTAATCGCGTGTTGTTGCCTGCTGGCAGCGGATTCGATCCTTGGACGCGCGTGAACCCGCGAGGCCGATCGCAAATATTCGATAAACCTTTTTCACTTTCACCCAATAATACGCACACGCTTAATGCTTCATCGCCGCACTCTCGCGTCGTGTCTAAGCACCCTTCTCCTATACAAATAACCGCATCAAGGCATACAATAAACCTGTTTCTCATGTTTCTATATTATGTATTATTTTGCTCTCTCTCTCTCTCTCTCTCTCTCTCTCTCTCTCTCTCTCTCTTTCTAAGATATTTTTGGTGAAATAATAAATAATTTAGGGACATTACTTTCAGCACAATAAGCGACATATGAGCGCACAAAGAGAAGATGCTGGACGTGTATTTTGTTTCATCTCTCGTCGACATCAGGAAAAATGTAAACGCGCGCGGTCGGTGAGTATAACGCTGAGGACGGAAGCAGCGGGTATAATAATTGAAAAAAAAAATAAAAACGAAAATTGAGTACAAAAAAAAGGAGGAGGATGTGGGGGGGTTTGGGAGGGGGGGAAGAGAAAGTGGTGGCAGAAGGAGGAGGATGAGGAGAGGCGGCGGGGCAGAGAGAGAGAGAGAGAGAGCGAGAGGCAGAGGCCGCAGGGCCTCATGACCGGGGAGTGTATAGTGTGCTGTATATAGAGCTCAAAAGTTTTTCCTCTGCAAATGCTGCGCGGTTGTTGCGCTCGACGCGGCGCATATTGTATAATATTAAGATACGCGCAATATATATATAGTATATATATATATTGAATAAGCGATGAGGGGATGAGAGGGCTGCGCCGGTAATAAAGGATGAGGATCGAAAGAAGTATGCGAGCGGAGCATCAGGGCAGATGAGTGAGCTAGAGAGGGGACGGGGGGTAGGTGCATGGGCGCGCGCGAGGCCTCGCATCGCGGTGCCGCCGCGGATGAGTTTGAGAAGGGAATTATGCAGATTGCAGGGCTGACTCTGATGGTCCCTGATGGAGCTCGGGATACGTGATCGCGTAGCGACGTGCCGGGCGCACTCATACTCGGAGCTGCTGGTGCGTATGCTTCAGCTCGTAATCTGCCGAGGGGGGGAGCTAGCGCGGCGGTAGTCCTTCAAACCGGCCCCGAGCATCCTCCGCACTCCTCATCTCAACGCACATATTTTTCAATACACCCGCACCACCGGCGCAAATTTTTTATTATTTACCGCCTCTCCGCCTTTTTCTATATATAAAAACAACCGAAACTAAAACCCCGCGCCCCCTGCGCTTCCAATAATCACATTATCGCAAATAACATATACAGTTCGCATTCATCGCTCTTCATCATTTTCATCTTTTTTTCTTATTACATTTTTTATATTTCACATATTTTCAATAACTTTATGCTCTACACATTTTAACTTTTTCGTATATATATGTATATACGCCTGTTGTATATGCCATCTCGCACATTCACACTTTTCAACGTTACTATATATGCTCTCATCATTTTATATATACATAGTATTAAGAAAATGGAAAGTATAAGTTTGATGAAAAATAAGTGTTTTTATTACATGTTGTTTGAATAAGCAGAACCTTTATATGTATTGTATAATTTTATATGAAATATATAATATAGTAAAGTTGAATTGATTTTGATGCGGTTGATTAATTTATAATAATTATATATATTTGGATGTTAGAATGTGCGTTATTCATGAGATCGAATTCTCATTCTGATACGCTCACGCGGCGATATTGTCGCTGCGATTTCCACACCAATATAATAACGTCTCTGTTGATATATACCGTGAAAAACGTATGTGAAAGTGACAACTCGGATACGTATGTACAATACTGTATAAATGTATGTAATTATTGGAAATGTTATTTGGTGCGTATGGAACGTAAGGTATCAAGCTAAATTTTCTCGAGCAGCTAGGGAACAATATGTCTTTTGTCAAAGTATCGAAAAAATAAATCAACAGTGATTTATTTATTATATATAGGTTTACAATAAAATGAAAATGAAGCAAATCGGGGGTTACTTATATATATATTATAGATTTAATGAAAGTTTAAATTGATTATTAATTGGTATACACACAAAAGTATAGATTTGGTAAAATAGCGTGGGATGCGATATACATATAAAATAAGAGTATCAGGAGGAAAAATAAGATGAGAAAATACCGCGAGTTGAGCAGCAAAATGGCCAACCGAGTATTTTATCCTGCTCTTTCATCTGATGGTAAGAGTATCAGGCAAAAGGGGGACCCTGCTCTTATTCTTACTCTCAGAGGACTCGGCGCTGACAAGGGAATAAAGAGAGAAGGAGAGTGCAGCAACGCGCAGGCAGCGGTCTCCTCCTCCTCCTCCTCCTCCTCTTCTTTCTTCCTTCCTTCCTTCCTTCCTTCCTCAGTCTCCTTTTTCATTCCTCAAAGATGCTGGCTCGTTCGCCCTCGCGCCGCGCAGCTTCTTCCCGGCGCGTTGCACGCACCTTTGCCTATATCGTGCTGTGCCAATCGATCCGGTCTTTATTCCTATATACCTTACACGAAAACAAGCATCCGGCGATCGCTCAACTTCCAACTATTGACCACGCACTTTTTTTCTCCTCTATACATATAAGCCATTTCCTACATTTATTATTTCACTTTTTTTTAACGTTCTATATATATGCGCGATTCTGTACTATCTTCAAAACCATGAATAATATATTACAGTTTCGCTACTTTTATTATAACACGTATATTGTATACGTATGGCAATTGAGTAATGCGATATACATAATATAATGTATATACTAAATATATATAATATATACATAGTTTTAGCTATAATTATCCGAGTATACTGCAAGGTGATTTCTTCCAGAAAGATCGCGAACTATACTACATGTATACGTAAATCATATGTCACACTTGGGAGCATAATCGATCACGAAAAGTGTATATAACACTTCCGACCTCGAGGGGTTTTCACGAGACAATAAGGATGGGAATATCGTCGTTCGGTTGAATAAATCATTACCGAAAGAACAGTATATGATAAGCGGTGGAAATGTGTCGGCGCCGCGAATCAGTACTCAAATCATATACTATATGATAAAATAGATTAGAGAGTTATAGGTGCTCACGCTCTCGCATTTCTCATAAAAACTCAAATGGTTAATGAGACGTGTGCTGTTGAAAAAATTTAATCAATAATTCTCTACATAATTATAGACTCTATATCACTATGGTGATATACGCATATGACCAGCAATTCCAGGTAAATTCAACGACGGTTTGACAATGACCCCTTTGATTTTTTTAATTTTTTAATACGTTTTATTGTAGATGCAAAATGAAGTATCCATGTCAATATTAAACCCTCTATCTCAACACCTATATGTACCGAAGTTTCTCAAAATTCGTTAAATATGTACTCATATTACTCATAGCTTGTCTACATCACTTGATTGTTTATATATATATCGTAACTTTTAATAGAAGGTCAATTTTTTTTTGTTTTTTACTATATACTTTTTGGAAAAAAATTGATAATTGAAAAAATTTTCTTTATTTTCTTTTTGGCCATTTTGAGCTCAAACATCGAATCTTCTTTCAATGGGTTCCCTTCAGCATATTTTTTCAAAAAAAAAAAAAATCATAACATTCTACGTAAAAATAGAAAAATTTTTGAGCCCCTACCGAAGACGGAATTCAAATAACTTTGTGTAACAAAAACATTTTCCATTTTTGATCCTTTTCGTTGTGTGTTTATTACAAGGTACCTGTTGTTAATTTTTTTGTTTAAAATCGAAAAGATTCCATTGAGAGGAAATCCAATTTTTCAGCTGAAAAAGACACTAAAAAATTTTCTGTCAGTTTTCAACTTATTTATTCAAATTGTAAATTAAAAAACAAAAAAATTGACTTCGTATTAAAGTTACGATATCTTATTAACCCGATCACTTTATCGTGGGTCGCTGGAGACCCGATCAATTTTTCTTTTGTCCCATTTCTCAGAATCCAATAGATATATGTTTATGACGAAAAATAACATATTTGTTTAATTTTTTTTGCAATGTTCATGATATGCCCTCAAAGTATAGAAGTATTCACGAAAGTTAAGAAATTTTTTCAGATTTATTCATTGCAAATTACGTGTTTTAACATGCCATGAGTCTTCAGCGATCCACGATAAACTTATATACAAGGTGTCGTAAAACACGATAAAGTGATCGAGTTAATTATTGTAGAAGCTATATGAATTATTAGAAGACTTTTGAGAAACACTTCGGTATACATATATACGTATGTTAAGATATACAGAGGGCTAAAAATTAGCATATTTCATTGTTCATCTACAATCAGATATTAAAAAATAAAAAAAACATCGGAAGAATCATCACCGTCAAATCTTGTTTGAATTGACCTGGAATTAGTCATACGTTCTCTCATCAGGTCAGCAAATGATTGCGGTAAATCGTATACAGCAGTGGCTCATTTCGTATGCGCACTATACTACATGCAATATCGTATATATAGCGAGATGAATATTGAAGGTTGTGTTTTCAAGGGTTTCACTCATAATAAACAGCAATTAGTTCGATCAAGCCAATAAATAAGTATGTTTTTTTTCACATTACTTGTATGAATGCCTCAAACTTTTTTAAAATAATTTTATAGGAATCAATATAAAATATAGGAATCAAATTTTGCACTTTTTGGCATAGCCAAATTTCTGAACAAAGTTTTATCGACATGACATTTAAAAAATGAGAACTATATATATATATATATATATATATATATATATATTTAAAAAGTTAGCAGGACGGAAACTGACCATGAAAAGTAATAAAAATAAAAAAAAATTTGTAGCTGTACCTCTGCACGTCGTTTCGTTTTTAAAAGCTGCACGGCTTCGGTTCTGAATCGTTTAAGGCCACAGATACATATTTCACCGTTACATTTATATACGCAAATTTATTATTTATTTTGGCCCATATTATTTTTCATGATTCAAAAGTTTATTTTTATTTATTCACTTTATTAATCGAAATAAATATATTTCTAGAAGAGAAAAATCTTATTGGACAAGTGGTCAAACGACATCCGTTTGCGGGCAAATTGTTTATCTCTTATTCAATGCTGGCAAGGCAATTGCTATTTGCTTACTGCGCGGGCTATTACTTCTCTCTCTCTCTCTCTCTCTCTCTCTCTCTCTCTCTCTCTCTCTCTCTCTCTCTCGTTGCTCTCTTTCTCTTATATATTAGTATACATACATATATATACAGTATATGACTCAATGACCGCGATAATTGACTTAATATATCTATGGATGTAACGTGCACATGCCACACGCTTGCACGCACACTTTGCTCAATTATCTTCGCCGAAATCAAAGTGATTAATTCATTCTAGTTATAATAATGAAAAACAAATAAAAAATTTTTCAACGATACCATCAGCGACGGTCTTTCTAAAAAATAATTTTTTTTGTTCCTCCACAGTATTCTCTCATTGGACTATTCAATTTTATAATTCATATTAATGTTTTTGATGTAGAATTTGAGTCAACGCACGTATATACATATAAGCAAGCCGAGTGCGAGCTTTGCAAAAATAACACAAGTAAAAAATAAAATGTAACGGATCAACAACGCGGGGGAGGGGATCCTGATAATTTAGAATACCCTGATGTTTTTTATCTTCTTTTTTTTCGTGCGTTCGTCTCGTCGCTTCAGCATCAGGTTGACTTCGTTAAAGTGAGGAATGCGCCCGGCGGATTTAGCGGCTCAAGATCGTATATGCGCGCGAGACGCTGCCTTCGCGTAATTACGTTTTTACGATGCGGTGATCGCTCATCTCTGATGCTGTTGCGATCGAAGAACGCGCGGCGGGGGGAGAATTTCGAAAGTATACATATATATATATATATGTATGGTGTGTTACGTCTCTGCTGCATGTCGCTCGGTTGCACTGCTTCGCTTTTTATACAATATACGCATATACGCGCACCCCCCGCACGCGGCGGGACCTGATGCTGCTTCATTTTGTTCGCAGCTTTTTTCCATCGCGCGCGCGCGCGCGCGCATCAGTCACGATGCGATGGGAACAACGAGGCCGTATATAGTATATATACATATCGGCTGTTCATCAAAACTTTGGCTGCTGCCAAAGTGTTAAATGCCCCGTATATCTTGATGCTTAAAAAAAAAATGTTTTCATATCAGGCATTATGTGTTAAATAATGCTCATCCTCCATCGATACTCGCTGCACACGCGTATATAGACCGATCGCGATCGCTGCTTATTTTTTGATAGAAGCATCATCAGAGATTATTCTTTTGAAAATAATCTGTTTCTATCGAAGATAATGATAAAGATTGAAGACAAAATAAGATATATATGAGTCGGAGTTTCCTCCCTCGGATACGATGAGGCCATTTTTCCAGCGACGATCGCGCGCATCAGCTATATAGATGAGTGCATATGATGAGAAAACAACACATGCGCCGTCCCCGCAGTGATGTGCGTATACGCAACGCTTATTATTACTGCGTGTAAGCGATAATGGTAAGTCAGAGACTCGAAGTGCGAGACGAGAAAAAAGACGAGACACGCGCGGTCGTCTATATTGTATATATAAAAGAAACAAAAAAGCATCAGGCTTTAAGCGAGAGAGAGAGAGAGAGCTAGGGAGAGAGACTCCGGATTTACGGGATGCCATGTATAAATCATGACGCTGATGCTCCTGCATGGGAACGCGCTTCTTTCCTCATGCTCCGCACCGCATACTATCTTTCAACTTACACGACGCAGTGCGCCTTTTATTCTTATACACAAACATAAACTCTGCCAGATAAAAAACTTGCCAAGTTGTACTTCTCCAATAAGTCATGTATATGTGTGCACCACATATATCCAATATATAGACAGAACAATAATATAGCTTCAATAATCTGGAGAAATCTCCTTTTATCTATATATGTATACATATACATATATATCCCCATTCATGGACCGGTGAATGAGATAATGATAACTCGAGATCTAAAAAACATATGTTATATACATATGCACAAAATATATAATGTATAAAGTGTCAATTCGTGTGTTATATGCCTTTTATTGAAAAAACATAAACTCCGCCGTGCAAGCTCTATTTTTTCTAAGGTTTCAAACTTTGGGCAATCGCGCGAGAATTATATCTCTGATTTTTATTCGCGCGCGTACTATTTTATTGCTTTTATTGTTCGCGATGTTATTTTTATTGATTCAAGGAAATAAAGGGGCACTATATGCCCTCATGCCCGTTATACATGATCCCCATGCATTATTATTATTATTATTATTTAATTTATAAGTCTTCAGAGAGATAGCTCCTATAACACGTTCGCGTTCAGAATATTTTACGCAACATTTTTTTTTTCTTATTATCCCCCTATATTGTTAATCATATATCAAGTTTTCTAATATTGCACATGCTATTTGTGAAAAAAATAATGTCGATTTAGAATTAAAACCTAGTAAAAAATTGCAAATATGGTATATACATATTATATTTAAATTTTTGATATTAAATTGCGTTTTTCAGTTGTTTTTTCATTTATTTCATAGTTTTCTCAATCTTTTCTGTAACTAATAAATGTTTAACAATAAATAAATGTTGTTGGGTCAAGTGAAAAGAAAGAATAACTCAATTGTTTCTGTTGGCATGGTGGGTATATACATATGTAGGAGAGAAAATTTCAACCTGGAATTTGTGCAGTTCCAGGCCTCAATTATAGGATGCTCGACCACAGAAATTTGACGAGACGCGATTATGTGCTCGAACAAAGAAAAAAGTATGTGTACGTCAGGACGCTTCGACATACTATATGTATATATGTTATAAGGCGAGTGGATATTCTTTGGCGAATCTTCTTCAAAGATTTTGTGTTCCTCTATGGATGTAGGTTTTTTAACCATTTTTTTAACCTCATATTTGCATGTGACACTATATATTATGCTTATTTAATTTACAATTTTCCTACATTATTATTACCTACTATAGTGTATTCTCAGTCACATCAGGCTTCAAGTTTTGTAATCAATGAAGAAGATAGTCTTTCTGTTATTGATTTTTTTTTAATTTAAGAAATAAATGATATTCGACGTGTCTGTTTAACGCAAAATTTTGTTTCTTTATTACCATAAAATACTATGTTACGTATCTTGATTATTCTACAAAATTATAAAATACATTAGTAAAAGTTGTGATTTTGTTGTTGAATGAAAGCTTTTGAAAATTGTCCCATTTTCACCTGCTCGAAACCGTTTATTGTATGTGAATGTCACTTTCCATATTCTATACATGCTCGAGTTAATCTCGTCGATATTTCAACCTGCCTCTTTCTCTCTCTCTCTCTATCTCTCTCTCTATTGGACTATCGATCTTTGTCAGAGATGATTGACATGTGAGAGGGAAAAAGGCAGAATCTCGCGTCATCCATCAATCAGTTATCATGTTCTCTCACCGAGTAAAATATTCATTTCGGTATTTCCATCATTTTCGAGTCAAATAACCGCCAGATGTTTTATCTTTTCTCGCGTAATCCACATTCACATATAGTATATATTCAACCTTGAAGAAAACTGGAAGAATTAACAATTCTATATATATTTGAAGCTATCTCGAAGTATAGCCACGGCAAAAGTACAGATATACATATGACGTACCAATAATAAGAAAATAAAAGGAGCATCAGCATCAGAAACTAGAGAAAAAGCGATGTCCACAGAAATAAAAAAATAAAAAATTATTTTAAAGAAAAAAATAAACGGTTCTTCCGATAATTTTTTATCGTTAATGTTACAGCAGGTTATGAGTTTTTGTTGTAGTTTTTTGTTTTTAAATCCAATCTGGGAAAGAAAATAATTTGAGCTATTAGGATTTGCTTGTTCCGCGCTTTCATCTTTATTCTCTCCATCTTTGCCCTCTCGCTTTTATTTTTCTTAGGATGGGAGGTGAAAAAAGAAGCCGGCGCCTTCCAGGTAGTGGCCCCGTTATATAATTTAGAGAAAAAGAGGAGGATACCCGCGAGGAACGAAGGAAAGAAAGAAAGAAAGAAAGAAAGAAAGAAACAATCGGATGCGCGGTGAGAAGAGATGAGCGGAGAGAATAATAAAGCTTGCCGCGCGCGGACACTCCTGCGCAACATTTCCAGACAAAGCCTCCAGGGCGCCTGCTCATCTGCTTCATCATCATCCTAACCGCTTTCGCCTGCTTTTGCCTTATTTCGTCGATATCCAACTTTAACCCTTCATCAATTGTCTACAACAATATTCCTTTTTATAGTATACGCGCGTACCGCATTCATTATTATTATTATACATATATAGTTTAAATATGCTTGGACGCGTTTCCGTCTATGATGTATATACACTAGGGTGTCCGTTATTTACCAAGTTGGTTTTTTTGGCTTGGGTTCGGGCTAAATCTTTAGTTTTGGTCCTACAATGAATTTTGAAAAAAAAAAAATCCC
>JAPYYW010002905.1:0-17630 GCA_030522545.1 Cremastinae sp. A BG-2022a
AAGTTACAAAAATATATGATTTTCCACAATAAATATCTCGTCTTCTAGGTAGAGAAACCTTTTAAAATTTGACACACACTTGAGCACCATGTTAAAGAATACATGTACAAAGTTTTAAGAAATTCTATAGAAAACCATTTTTACCATAGACCCACGGTAGAACTACCTTAAGCTAAAAAACCACATGGTATGGAGATGAATTGAAATAAAAACTTTTGATTTGGCTGTACCTATAGAACTACCTTTATAAAATTCCGTGACGTTTACTGACGAGTGGAATTTTTTGCAGCCACCTAGAAGCGGCCCGACGCACGACGAGATTCTCGGAGTGGTCAATCATGTCGAACAAATGATAACTCTCCTGTTACTCGAATTGCGAAAAACGAAAAACTTGCAGCAGCGAAAAAGTTCAGCTCCCACCCACTCGCCTTGTTTGGAATATTTGCTGAGTGAAAATTTGCTCGACGCACTTTTTGAATTGAGTACAAATGCCGGAAGGTTGGTCTCCTCTATGCAAACGTATTTTTGGAACTTGCTGAATTTTTCGCGATGCAGCATTTTAATCAATATTTTTTTTTTTTAATCACGATCAGGTACACAAGTGTCTTGCGTCTGAAGCAGCTTAAGCTCCACGAGCTTCTGGTTTCGCACAGCAGCGCACTGTTGGCTCACGAGCCAGTTGCCAAACCCATTCTCAGGTTTTTAGAAGCATGCACCAACGATATACTCGAACACGAGGTCGAAAAGAGGCTTATATCGTTGCTCAACCAGTTATGCGTTGCTATAATGCAGAATATAGCTCTCCTGGACTTATTTTTCCAGCCAAATTCAAATGGAAAGCATAAGTTCGTATATTTCTTGATTCTACAAAGCTATTCTCATAACTTTTATTACTATATTTTAATGTAACTACAGCTTGAAGATGTTATATTTAATTATTTTTTAAGAATAGCTGATTTAATAAAAGAGATTTTTTTTCTCGATTTTTTCAATGTAGATTCATTATTTTTACGCTATTAATACCGCACATTCATCGAGAGGGACCGCTGGGCCAGCAAGCTCGGGATGCGATGCTCCTGTGCATGTCACTCTCGAAGAAAAACGACGATCTGGGAATTTATATCGCTGATTCTTCCAATGTTTGTCCGGTAAGTCAAAGAACAAATTTTTACGATAAAATGATGAAAACTGTGATTTTTAACATCAAATACATAGGTTTCTAAGCTGTAAAAATTTCTAAAATTTTGCACAGATGCAAAATTCGTCTATCGGAGGATAAAAATAAAAATGTACCGAAAAAAACTTCACTCGATAATTTTACTCTTAGCTTGAGGATGAAAAAACTTTGTAGGCAGACTGTCGCGGTAGAAATATCTTAACGAGCGGCCCTCATTTTCACCATGTTTTCACGTTAACCTTCATTCCCTCGTAACATTATCATTCGCATTACGCACGAAAGTGGGCCAAGCCCACATGCTGACAATCGAAATCTAACAGATTTTTTTTTTAAATACAAACACACGGTTTATGGTAATCGGTGTCCTGCAGGGTAAAGTGGATCAAGAGTTATGCGTGACTCACGTTGCGCATCCATTAAAATTTAATTAAATGTAGAAATCTCTGTCGTGATTTTTCAAATAATTTTATTTCTTAATTTTTCTAGGTTCTGGCAACCGGGGTGAACGGATTATATTCGGCTCTTCCGCGAAAACTGTACATAGAGACTGACGATTGGCATCGTTTGACACCGGATGACATAAACGAGATTCCGGAGCTGACGCAACTCATGGATTCGTTGGAATTTTGCAACGCCGTCGCGCAAGTCGCCCATCCGCTGATCCAGAAGCAGCTTCTGGAATTTATATATCAGGGCTTTCTCGTGCCCGTCATGGGACCGGCGCTTCTGCAGGTATTTGCACACGAGACTCGGGAGAAGCAAAACAGAGGGTCGCCGAGTCGTTCAAATGGCAATATCGTGGGCTTGTACTTGTTTCGTTCTTATTTGTTTTGACTGCGTTGCGTCTACGGTATATTTGTTTGTAAGCTCTTTTACCGTGTGCACGCTTTTGTTCCTGCCACGAGCGCACGAGCGAGCACATTTGCGATATTACGCTACGAAACTCCCTCAGACTCGAATCTCTCGTCGGCGGGCTCATTGTTTTGCGTTCTTATCGGAACTTCGTCATCCTCGAACCTCACGTTCACTCTCGTTCATGGTGTCTCGTCCATGCACTTTGACCATTCGCATTCTTGGAATTATCGATAATGACCGCAGTCCAATGCAGTCAAGATAATGAGAAAATAATTATTCGCGTAATCTGTTTCTTTTCTTTTTTTTTTAATTTCGATACATTTTTCATTACGTCATACGACTTATTCTGAACACTTTTCGCATTACTCGTGCTTCTTTGCACCTTGTTATTTTTGTCAGAAGATAAATTGTTAAATATTTCTGTTTTTCTTCGAAAACTTTCGACAAAGACAATGAAATCTCGAATGTTAAAATGATACTTCCGTAATAGTTTCAGATCGTGTATAAATTTCCAGAATATTATTATTCGGTGGTGGAAATGTTGAGAGTAATCGTACTGCGATTAACGTTTTAATATGGTTACATGATTATTACAAATGACACGTCGATGTTGTGGCTTATGGTTATCGGTGGCTGTACGGTGATTCTTTATTTGCGCTCGTAGGACTCCCTCGGCTTGACACTAGATCAGCTAGATGCACCGGAAAATCGGGTTAGTATCTGTATACACGAAGTTTCTCAACAATTTTCACATTACTCTCGGCATGTTCGCGAACCTAACGCGTCAATTTTTTACAAAATCATCTTGTTTTACTTTATTTTCAGTTATTCTACCTTCTCACATTTTAACAATTACTCTGGTACGGAATGCATATGATACGACAATGTGAGATTAACCATGTTGAAATAATTGATTTCTCACGTTTTTGCGCTTCGAAGATATTGCATTACTCACCGCGTTGCGTTGTTCCCTGTAAAGCTCTCGAAATATCAGTCATTAAAAGTTTTCCTGTATTATTCAGTCTCACACTTTGTTTTTTCCTTGACATTTATCGCTTTTTTAATTGTTGCTTGTACTTGGCTTGTCGCTTCCTACTCCTAATATTGACGAAAATTTTAAAAGTTGTTTAAAATACTGTTATTTGTTTTATGTAATGAATAATATATTGTACAGACAACGGTGGAAGAGTTGGTTGCCGCTACCGCCTATTTCGACCTCTTTTTACGTTCAGTTACCGATCCTGGGTTGCTGCGATCCCTCGTCAGATTTCTCCTGGAGGACAATTATGACCATTGCCGAATTCTTGACAGTCTGATACAGAGAATATCGTCCAAATCAAGAGTATGTTTTTTTTTCTTACATTTTATTAGATTCCTTGGACAACTCGATCAATTGATAAAAATTTAAGAATAGGAATCCCTCTGGACAACCAAAAATGTGTCGTTTTTTCATAATTTTTTTTTAAGGTAGTTCTATAAAAAAATCGCTTTCTTAGGATTTTGTTAAAAATTTGCAAAAACCTTATTTGATGCAATGTGCAATTGTATATTAAATTTTAAAGTAGTATAAAAAGCTGTACCAAATTTCAAAAAGTTCTACTACTTCTTAGAAGTCAAGATATTTAGAGTTGAAGATCGCAATATTTAACACCAGCTCTTATGGGAGAGTAAAAAAAATTGTGATTTTCGATAATGAATATATCCAATTCTTTGCAGAGAAACTTCTTAAAATTTAATACTTTTTATAAAATTTAAAGGTAAATTTGTTTAAAAAATATTCGAACAAAAAAATCTGCTTCAAAAATTCACATCTAAACTATTGTCTGATATTTTAGTGATCCAAAATTCATTTTATGTGTTAATTGTAAATAATGTTTTTAGTAAGTAAATACTTGAACGTTTGAATATGTAGGATGTCCCAATAGTTGGACAGAAAATTGACCCCATCTCTAGGGTACAGCAAGTTTGTTCTAATAAATTAAAGTAATGAAAAATAAACTTCATTGTATATGAACAATAATCCAAATGATTTTTTTGAAAAAAAAAAATTCAGATATTAAAAATAATACAGCAAAAATTGTCCAACTATTGGGACATGTTCATCTATTGGGACGTTTACCTTATGCACATGGCATCAAAGATGGTTTATGCAAAATTTTAACAAATTCCTAAAAAAATCCTTTCGTGGATGTACTAAGGTAATAACCTTAAATCGATAAAGTAATCGTTTTAATTTTTCACAGTTATTATGACTTTCTAGTGTTGAATTAATTTTTTATTTTAAATTAATTTAAATACCCAATTCTTAATCTTCCGCAGTTGTGTATCGTGACTCTGGCATTATTCGAAACCCTCGTGGATCTCAAATGTGAGGACGTGATGCTGGAATTGTGCCTGGGTGCTCTGACTCCCTGTTCCCACGTAATGCTGTCTCAGCGACGAAGGTTACGCGACGTGGATCCGTTCGGACGCGGAGCTGAAAAATTTCTCTCGCTGACACCGGCGTGCTGCCTAACGTTTAGCTCGTCGAATGTGCAGGCCACGTCGAAATCGCTGCCGCACGTGTCAACGGAAAATCGACGGAGGCGAAGCTCAGCCTCGAATTCTTCCAATCCCGGTGCGAGCACGGAGAGCAGCGGTTTCGTTTCGCTGCCCGCGCCAATAAATTATGGATCGAGGCACACCGAGAGCCTGTACGGAAATTATCATGCTTATCTGTACGACGCCAGGCAGAAGATCGTGGCCTGCCAATCGGCATGCTCGGTTTGGTCGTCGCGCTACGACGGAGAGACGAACGAGAATGTCCGGAACAACAGCGGTGTTTCGTCGACGGAGGAAAACGCAACGCTGGCCGAGCAAGTTTATCTGTGGCGAATGGAAAGCGACGAGACGAAATTTAATCGAAATACGAGAATAATGAGGCAAGAGAGCGCCGAGTGGTCTCGAGAATCGTGTTACATCGACGGCCCGACGTCGAGCGGAAAGAGAGACGCGATTGCCTCGCCCACGACTGAGTCGAGAGACGATTTATTCAGAGAGAGCTCGTCGTCGGAAAACATACTCGACAATATAAAGTGTCTGCTCGAGGCCGACGAGGCGCTCGAGGAGAAGGAGAAAAAGCTCGAGGAGGTGAAGAGCGAAGCCGCCGACACCGCTCGCACGCTCTCGACCGAAGAGCGAAGCAGACTCGAAGCGGACATTGCCGAGTTATTGGGGGAAGATTTGCGCCCGACGGCCAAGGCGTTCGCCGAGTCGCGAGCTGAGAGTTCCGGCGATGTCGAAACGAATGGCGCTCACGCGGAAGCGAGAACTTTCGAGAAAAGAAACGGTGCGTTCGATCACGAGGTCGACGATTCCAACACCGCGATGAATTCGTTGCTGTCCCTCGGCGAGAGCAGCGGCTACGAGAGTTTTGCGTTCAAAGGATCTTCGGAGTCGAGCCCGGATAATGAGCACAGCGAGGACCGCACGAGCGAACACGACGGGAGCAACGGCGACAGATTGACCTCCATCGGCGAAACAACGATTTGCATCGACGATTCGACGGCGAACAACTCACGCAGCGACAACGGCGAGCTCGACGAGTCACCGGACTTGACGCCCAATTCGAACAATCAGATATCTTGCCGGCAAGATTTGTTCAACGGAAAGCCCAACGTTGGCATCTTCCTCGACGTCATACTGAGAAAATTGGAATGCATGACGAGCAACAACGTTTACGTTAATCTTCACCTAACCGGGCTCATAAGTCGACTCGCTGTCTATCCACAACCGCTGTTACAATCTTTTCTACTTAATCACTCGTTGGTGTTTCAGCCGAGCATCAGATCACTGTTGCAAGTGAGTCAAGGAATTTTTATTTCTTATTTGCCTACATTTAATATTTTTCGAATTTGACTTCAATATCATTTAGTTTGGTATTTAACGTTTTGTTACGGTGCTCGTGCTGCTATCGATGCTATTGGACAAAAATATCAAATAAGTATACGTTGTACAATTAATGAAACTGCGATAAGATGAATTTTGTAGAGATTAGTCGACCACTTGAGTGAAAAATTTAATGTAAAAATCTGCTAAATTTGTCCCGAGGCTTTGTGGAAAAGTGCTCGGCTCATTTCTTTTAATGAATTTAAAAAAATAGGGGACGATTAGACAATTTAAAGGATGTTTAATAAATCATTTATAGTAATTGTTAATCGTTTGTATAGTTGTAGATTGTGGAGGTAATAACTTCACAGAACTGACAACGCCAGTCAATATTAAAGAAACATTTTTTTTAAGGTTCTGGCTTCTCTGAAACACAAGATAGATCAGTATCTTTCAAAAATCGAAAAGGTCGATCAGCTGGTTGAACAGGCGAGAACTTTTCTGATAGGTCGTGAGGACAAATTGGTGAACGCGAGAAAAAATGTTCTCGAGGCAGCTGCCCATTCGCCACAGATGAAAAGAAGCGTCTCCAACAACGAGCCATTTACAAGAGGTACGCTTTATCCAAAAATTTTCGTCACTAAATTTATCCACAAATCTTAAGTTATTAAATATTAACGTTACTTTTTTTTAATGCTTTTCCTAAGCTGCTAAGCGATGTAGGTATCAGTAGAAGAATAAAAAATACGACGTTTATAAAAAAAAATTATTCTTATGACTCTTATCAATGTCGTACAGGCGAGCCCAAGCGTAGAAGTTTGTTCGATCAAGTATTGGATTGGTCTGGCGGAAGTTCCGGTGCGACCAGTCTCAGGAGTTCGATCGCTCAGAAATTAGGCATGAAGGAAGAACTTTTAGAAGTAACGGATAATGGTACGGGCTACAGGTAAGTCGATCTTATTATTATAATGAGAAATAAGTTTTAAAAAAAGAAGTTAGTTCTGTACAAGAAACGTAGAAACTGCAAACTCCAAACTCTATTTTTAACTTTATTTTTAATGAACGAGCAACAACGCGGCCGCTTTTTCTTCTTCGACACTATTAAACTGATATTTTGCGATTCTTCTATAGGCGCATATTTTATATTACCTATACTCTCTATTCCGATGAATTGATTATAGGCTTTATGTCTTTTTTTAAATAGGATATTTGGTTGAATAAGCTTTTAAAATTTAGAAAAAAAAACAAAAAAATTAAAAAAATTTTTTTTCGAGAATACTGGGTCTTGTGTAGACCCATGAAAATTTCAATTAGCGACGTCTTACCTTTCTCTTGACGAAATCAGCTTTATTAAGGGTGATTCTTGATACTTGATTAAAATCAAGTTAAAAAATGGACCATCGAATATATATGGATAAATGAAAATATATAAAAAATCTAATAATTCGTAGCAAAACCGCTATTAAAAAACTGTTCGAATTTAAAAGACTGCACACGTTCAATGTAATGGAAATAATACTATGTAGAATAAAATAGCGGGATCGAGATTATTTGCATCAATTAGACAACACTTTTATCCACACAGACATATTTTTGAAGTATTTCGAAAAGATATAAATTTAAAACATAAATATAAATGATTGAAAATTACACTGAAACTAACACTCAATTGAACTTGTCAAATTGTAACGAAATGTTTTTCGGTAACAAACTATCTTGTAAGACCCGACACGTCTTACCCCGACACTTTATACCTGCCTACTGATTCCAAATTGAGTCGAAAATCCGATAAATGTCGTGTTCGGTAAAATCGAGGTATATATTCTCGAAAATTTGGAATTTTTTCCTCGTTACGCCCGACGAACTTTCTCTCTTTTTTTTAATGTTTACGATCCCCGAATTATGCAAGTATATTTGTTCACATCCGAGACTCGTTCATTAAATACTTGAAATTCACAAAATTTTTAGAATTTATTTATTTATTTCGATTTTTGAAGCAAAAGTAAAAATGCAGTCGCTTTTTTCCTTCTTGACATGCTTGAGTAGATATTTTACTATTCTTCTAGGCGCATACTTCATACAATTTCGCATAATGCGCTGTATTCCAATTAATCAATTAGAAGCCTCATGTCTTTTTTAATATAGGATATGCCATGCATCAAATTTGACATTTTTGACTACCAGAAGAACAAAATTCTCACACAAACGTTAATCCTCAGCCACATATGTATATTATTTAAAAGAGAAATTCAAAATTGGATTCCGGAACCACTAAATATTTATGGTTAGAATTACTAAAATTTGGATAGGTATTTTTATTCATCTCTCTCAAAGAAACTTGTGTTCCGAAAAAAAAATTAGTTATTTTTTGGAGCACTCTAATATATGTTCTCTATTAATATTTTATAGATATTACTCAAAAACAACGTGGGAGTCACCGAAAGACGTCAGCCCGGCTCAAAACGTTGTGCTGTGCGCGGTAGTAATGGACGAGTGGCTCAAGGAATTAGCTGCTATTGCTCAAGAACATGCGATCCTGTCGCTCAACACGAGATCGGACTTCCGAGCTTAGCGATCATTCGTAAAGATCGAGGTTTAGTTTCCGAGCACGAGAGCAGTTATGGATTCTTCATTTTCGCAGAAGATCGAGAATAATGGAACTACAACTCGTCGTTAACCGTTTAAATAATTTGGCCGAGTAACTTTAATGGTCGGATCTTTCAATGGGAATAATTATTAGACATCGTAGGCTTAAAAATGTGATGCCGAACACTGCTGTGTACCGGTATTCAAATGCAAATACCTTCCAAATTCGTCCGAAGTATCAAATAATGAAATCGTTCTTAAATCAAATCATTGCGTCCATTCAGATTAACGAAGAAGGCGGAGACAATCGGTAATGACGGTGAAGAGCTGAGAGCTAAAAGTGAAAAAAAAAACGAGATGACGTTCAGAGAATGCGTCCGAAAATAGTGTAAGTGAGCGGACTTTCAAAGTCTACGAGTAACGAACAAAATCGAGCTTACATTCACCCTACGAATACGGAGTACAATTCTAGTAAGCGTAATTGATAAAGAGGCAAAGATAAGAGAGAATCGTGGAAACCGATAATAATACGGTGATTTCGTGAATAAGATCGTTAAAAGTGCAATATAAATATTATACGAGTACAGAGTATATATGTAAATTACGATAATTTAACAGAACGATGAGTTAATGTTTAAACGATTGATGCCAATCGATGCAAATTTTCGCAACGTTCCTATATACGTCGAATTATTTCGCCAATATCCAGGGGAACAATTGTTGAGAAAACGATCACGTCATTTGAAGTGTGTGAGACCAGATGTTCTTTTGTCACGCCTAGTCCTTGCCGATATATGTGAAATGTGAACAAATTGTCAATTCTTTATCTTTTTTTTTATACAAACGAAAGTAATGGTTCAGGCTACTTGTTCATTGATGTGGCACTGATTTGCAATTTCGAGTTATATCGATTCGTCAGCGTGTACCTTACCGTTTGCAATAAGCATGCTCGTGAAGTAAATTGAACGTATTTTTTTGAAGTAAAACAAAGCTTCATTTTTTTATAATTATTTAAATACATATTTTTTGTCACCGATTTTCATAAAATGATACTGTTAAGTAGTTTTCTGGTCAATAGTCTCAGTCGACTTTGAAACAAAGCCTGCAATCGAAAGTGTTTTTACGTATGAAATTTATATGAGAAAAAAAAATATAAGGGAAATTATAAGAGCTAGACGAATAATATGAATTATCGTGACGATCGATGGTGACGTTATAGTGATCATTACCGGCGTTTGTAAAGTTTTACGTCCATGTAAAAATTGCGGTAGTTGAAATTTCAAATGTGATCGTCGAAGAAAACGACAAGTGTAAATATAGAGAGATATATCCGTAATTTAGAGACATAAAAAAAAATCACGTACCTATTTTATGTTCCGTCGATCGGTATATTTATATCTCGTCCTAATGAAAAGGTCTCCCGTAGACGCATAATAATTTGTACTTAGAGCAAGCCAATTCTGTATATGAATGAGTTTCATGAATAGGGCGAAGTGAGATGAAAGAATAAGCAGAAAGAACGAGCATACTTTTGCTAAAAGCAAAAAATGAGCATGTAATGAGATACTTCGTTACACGAGAAGTGTAAATATCTCAATTACATTGTAACGCGAAATTGTGTACATTGTCTGTAAAATAGAGTAGGCATCGTTATGTTTCTTTAATACAGACAGAGGTCTAAATAAAGTGCAGAAATTATTGAAAGTTTACATGATAGATAAAAGTTTTTGAATCTTTTAATCTCCATTTGTCAAAAATAATGATTATTAAATAAAATAATGAGAAATAAAATGAAGATAGTAACTGATTATTAAACAATAACATTAAAAAGAATTGATATAATATCTTTGACTGAAAATTTGTAGGATGTACTGGAAAGAAACAAATTCTCGAATTTTGTTGATCGAAAAAAGGGTCAAGTTAGAATTTTCAAATTTTTTAAATTACATAATTTTTTCGAACGATACTAGCGACAGTCGATGAAAACCAACTTCTTCCGGCAGATAACGCCATCGACTAATTCCTAATAAAACTAACCTAAAAATTTGTAACAACACAAAACGAAAAAACAGCGTTCAAAAATGATTTGCTGCAGTTGTTTGTGTCGGTGATATTGGATAAAATTGTTTTTTTTTTAATTTATCAGTGTCTCCATTTATTTAAAGTGAATTAATCTTAAAGTTGGAAACTGTCGTTGGATAATATTTTTATCGTAAGTTTTACATTTGTCAAGCATGTTTTTGCATTGTTTTCATTTTGAGGTTATCATTATTTCGAATAAAAGTTAAAAAATAAAAAATATATATTGTTATTTTTCAATTTCCATCAGTGTCATAATGTCGGATGATGAGGATTTGGTTTATGTAAAGAAGCAGAAAACTGTACATTATGGCTCACTGGAAGAAGCGGAGAGAGCAAGGCTCGCCGCTGCCAATGCAGAAGGTTCGACCGATGATGAGAAAGACGAATCTGGCCCAAATGATCCATCCTCGGGTGGTGTTGCTTTGGGCAATGTTCACATATCCAACGAATATATGGACCTCGAGGATGAGATGTCCAAAGATCGTCAAGCCTTGTTGGAAGAGTTTGAACGTAGGAAAAAAGCTCGGCAAATAAATGTCTCGACTGATGATTCTGAGGTGAAGAAAAATTTGAGACAACTGGGTGAACCTGTTTGCCTGTTTGGCGAGGGGCCAGCCGACAGAAGAGCCAGGCTCAGAGAACTTTTGGCTAGCCTTGGCGAAGATGCCATTAAAAAGAAGCACGAGGAAGATGAAAAGCCTAGTTATCCTGTGGAACGCGATACCGAGACCACATGGTATCACGAAGGTCCCGAGTCTCTTCAGATCGCTAGGTCTTGGTTAGCCAGTGAGTATAATTTACTCTTTGTTTCCAACATGCATTGTAACTTTTTTTAAAATAGTTTTAAAAATTTTGATACAGAATAAATCTTAAAGTTGTTAAAATGTTTATTTCCCAGCCTACTCTTTACCCAGAGCAAGAGCACGATTAGATCGTGCCAGAGAAGAGCTGGATCTGCCAGGAGCCACGCGAACAGCGCGACGACAAGAGTTGTTGAAAAAACTGCAAGCGTTGACGATATACTGCTCGCAGATCGGCGACACGAGGCCAATATCTTATTGCCAGTTTAGCCCGAATTCGAAAATGCTCGCTACCGCCTCGTGGTCGGGATTGTGCAAGCTGTGGTCTGTACCCGACTGTAACCTTTTGCGAACACTTAAGGGTCATACTTGTAATGTAGGCTGCATTGTTTTTCATCCTAAAGCGACAATAGAAACAGAAGTACTCGGCGAAAAGTCCGGACAGACGTGTGTGCTCGCGAGCTGCGCCGCCGACGGTAATACTACTATTTTTTAATCAATTTTATCAATTCCACCTAATGTAACAAAGTCGTTAAAAAGTTCATACGATTGTAGCAAGATTGCTATAACGATAGAAGCATAAATTTTCAGGATCTGTCAAATTGTGGGGAAGCGGAAACAGCGAAGAGCCTCTCGCGGAGGTTGAGGGGCACGAGCCTCACAGAGTGTCCAGAATCGCTTTTCATCCATCCGGACGTTTTCTCGGGACGTGCTGCTACGACTCTTCCTGGCGATTGTGGGATTTGGAGCAGCAGGCTGAAGTTTTGCATCAGGAAGGTCACGCCAAGGCCGTCCACTGCATGAGGTCCGAACTCGAACATATTTTCCAAAAAATTATTTTCAATTGCATTCATCATTAGCTCATGAAAAAATGAATTTATTCCAGTTTCCAAATCGATGGTAGCGTGAGCGCGACCGGTGGTCACGACTCGTTCGGACGAGTGTGGGATCTCCGGACTGGCCGTTGCATAATGTTCATGGAGGGCCATCTGAAGGCGATATTCGGGATAGATTTCTCTCCTAACGGATATCACATAGCCACCGGAAGCGAGGACAACACTTGCAAAATATGGGACCTGCGGAAACGTTCCTGCGTCTACACAATTCCATCGCACACGAATTTATTGTCGGACGTTAAGTACCAGAAGGACGAGGGACAATATCTGGTTACGGCATCGTACGACAACAGCGCTAAAATTTGGTCGAACAAGACGTGGCAACCCTTGAAAACGCTCCAGGGTCACGACGGCAAAGTAATGTCGGTCGACGTTTCCGCGGACCAAAGATTCATCGTTACGAGCTCCTACGATCGAACTTTCAAATTGTGGGCACCGGAAAATATATGAGTCGCTTTTTGCCGAGATAAGTGAGATGAAGAGAAAAAAAAAAGAATAATCTCTCGCTCTCGAGAGCGACAATCACGATTACGTGAGCAAACGTTTATCAACGAAACTGGAGGGAGTGAAGAAAAAAATAAAAGTACGTGTAATGTTTCGTTCGCTATGGAAAGATTCGTCATATTTTCTTTTTCACCAGGAATTTTTAATCAGCGTAGAATTTCCGATAGTCTGATTGACGTACGGAGATAAATGATGGTTAGGAATTTTCTTCAATATTTCTCGTGAATAACAACAGGCTGAGACCATTCCAGGGAAAAAAAGCATGCTATTTTGACGTGTATTGTAAAATTCTGATAGACAAGTATCGGATAGTTACGAGGTAGATTTCGAAAACTTATCGAAAATCTCAGATCGTAACTGTGATTTACATTTCAACGTCGACTGTCGAATCTCCGTTGAAATCACGGTACCCAACTGAAAT
Source organism: Cremastinae sp. A BG-2022a (assembly GCA_030522545.1). NCBI lineage: Eukaryota > Metazoa > Arthropoda > Insecta > Hymenoptera > Ichneumonidae > Cremastinae sp. A BG-2022a. The sequence continues at coordinate 13,189 of JAPYYW010002905.1, forward strand.
TTTTTTTTTTACGAATAAAAAGATCCTGATGGACGCTTGCATCTGTACGCTTTTATAGTCGAAAGCGTGTGAACGGCGAGAAATAAAGTTTTTCGACATACCCGTTGAAGTTTTATTGAAAATTTCTTTGTCGTTCCAATCTAGATTATGAAAAAAGTTATTTCGTTCGCAGTGCGAAAAATTCTTTATTTCTTCCTTCACAGTCGTATTCGTAAAACTTTTTATCTACTCTTTTAAAATTTTCATCGATATTTCCTTCCTACATATTCACGCTTTTGAATAAAAAGCGAAGGCAGAGATTGAAGATGAGAACGAGAATAAATTCGGAGGATCAGCATGGACTCGAAAAATGGAGGTTCATCCCAAAGTCCCAAAGACGAGAAAGTCCTCATCCATTTTTTATAAGACACCAAAGTGGTAAGTACAAACGCGAAATCTTGGAAATTTGTTGTACAAGTTGAAATTCTTGAGGCATTGCCTCGTACCATAACGTTTCATTCCTGAACAATATTTTTGCAGCGATAAACCGGAAAATCCCATTATTCGTATTGTGCGAATCCGTTGGAAAAACAGAGAGTCGGACGCGGAAAGAGATTCGGTCAAAGCGAGAGAGGAGGTACACGAAGGGATCACAACAAACTTTCATAAAGAAGGAGAGGAAAACGCGAAAATGTCTTGGACCATTAATAACGAGCTTTCCAAAGTTTCCGGCAGCGAAACACGAAAGGGTGGAGGAGTGAATGCTTTCTCGTGTATTCGTGCACGCGTACAAGTGGATATTTCCTTCCGCGCCGTTCCTCACCCCGGGTCTGTTGCATTCAGCCTTCTCCGGAACTTTTCTCGAAAATCTAAAACGCGAATCTCCTGATTTATAGATCATCCTCCGGTTCCTCGCATCTGCTTTCGTCCTCCAAAAAAAATTAGTCACAATGGAGAATATTCAATTGAGAATCTTTTTGGAATTAATTCGATACTCGAAACATTTTTTTTGCACTTCTTACTCCAACAAAATGTTTACATTCTGCCTTGGTCAGATTTTTTCTCCTTGAAAACTCACGAGTACATAAATATAGAAAATAATTGAGAATTCGTGAAATAATTCGAGAAAATTATTTTACAACCTCTACTTTTGACCATTTTTTTCTTGTTGAATTTTTTGAACGTTTTGTATACAGAGGACATTTCTAACGGTGAGAAACGTTTGATTGAGAATTAATGAAATTAATTATTGAAGGATAATATTTTGACAATATCGATGCGATTAATCGTTACGTTATCAAAAATTTGACTATTTTGTGTATTGTTCTTAGGTTCATTTGTGTATTTACAACGCGAGCTGTTTGCTCGTAAACACTTCTCCAAACATTCGTTGCTTTGTTCCCTTTCTCATTTTGATTCAGAGCCGACCTATTTGCTCGATTGGCATGGACGACGAAGCAGCATTTTTGCTCTCCTTCGATCCGTACCCTTGGCAGATATAGCTTAACGTATCGCGTATATACTCCACTCATTTCCGTGTTCCGTAGTCCTTAAAAATTTTCTTTTCTCTCGTATATGGCCAGCGGGCTGAAAAAGAGCGAGAAAATCGCTCGGTAGACGCTTTAAAAGTATGGCAAACTTCCAAGAGTCTCCCTCTCACTGATTTTCAAACTGGCCACGAGTGATTTGCGCTCACTTTTATCCATCGTTCGCTCTTCGTACTCGAGGCAGTGACAATTTTCAAGCTTGTACCAGCTTTTCTCATAAAGACGAATTTCTACCCTCACATTTACAAATGGCTGATTCCCCAAATACTGACCCACTTGCTAACTTCATTTTTCCATCGCTTTAAGCACACTGCTCCTCTCCTTTTCTCGACTCTTTGAGACGTAAACAGAGGAAGCAACTTTTTTAGAATTATCTTCTTCCTTCTTTCTTTCTTTTTTTTCCCTCAAACACGCTGTCAAGACGACGAGTGAAATCAATTTGTCTCTCTTTGTCTGTTCCCAGGATCACTTTTGTATTTACGACTCGTAAACAGGCTTTTCGACCGTTTTTCTTCATCTCTGGAATAAAAATTCATCTCGCAGGATTTCCGTTTTCAGGGATGAGATTTTTGTTTCTCGGGATGGGATTTTTTCGTCGCTGTGCGAGGGGGACAGGGGGAGGAAATAAAAATAATTTAAGAGGAGTGAAGTAGTTTGTGGGAGAAAATGAGGGAAGAAGCTTCCGATATCACCGAGGTAAATCCCCTGTCAGGGACGAATCGGGCTTTCCAACGGAGATATTTTTCTTATTGGACGTTCAACGTCGATGGGCGCTTTAATTTCCGGGTGAATGAATGTGTTCGACAGTGCTGGACTAACGACCCTCGTCACACTTTCATGCCGTCTCGTTGACAGGTAATTGTTGATGGAGCCAGGTCCTCGGGCCACCCTCACCAAAATCTGCTGCCGCGTGACCCTCTCCCTGGAGTATCCATTTTGTCGTCAATAGACCGTCGACGCCGACAGGTCCCCTCGCATGAATTCTCGAAGTCGATATACCCACCTAATGAATACAATATGTTGAAAAAAGGACAAGTTATAACGACGAAAAGTTTAAAATAATAAAAAGTTTAAAATATAAAATTAATTCACACTAAAAAAGTGAACAATAACAAAATTTATGAACTCGTGAAGAATAATAATGAAGGGTGTATTGTTCTTGTTAAAATTTAATTTCGTCGATTGAGCCATGAAATTAAGGGTGTCTGCTTAAAATGTCAATTAAGGAGGTACTATAGACACGTACTGGTACTTACGTATTTCTAAATCGATTTGTAAGTATCGTACGTTTTTCTAAGTGAAACGTAAATTAATGTAATTTGAAATTGAATCAATATTTTCTATTTGATATATTAATTTCAAGGTATAAAAGATTCATGTAATAGATTAAAAAATAATGTATGTTTTTTGAGAATTAATTTGACTCGTATTTATTTTGGTATTAGAGTAATATCTGATTATATAATTGTATATTAAAATTCTTATCGTGATGAACATCGTACAAGATATTTTAGTTTAAAAGTTTACTCTAAAAATGTATTATTAAACTTTTATCGAACTTATTTTGACAGGCTAATAATGTTCATTTTCACATTTTCCATAATACCTCCTTAAAAGGGAAATGCACTCTTTTGAGACGTAATGATTGGAAAGTGGTTTTAATAGTAATTAAGCAGATTAGAGTGGCAATACTAAAATGGGAATTGTGTAGAAAGAAAATCTGAAAAAAAAGTTATGTTTTCGTGTTTGGTGTTAAATTATTGCATAATTTGATAATGTTATTTGCATTTTGATTAACGTCGCCATCCTCATCAAGGTAATTGTCGCGTGAGAACGTGTCTCTATAAAAATGGCATAAGAAATAACGTAGAGGTTGAATGTCAGCTCCAGTTGGTCAACATCAAAAGTATCATTCCAAATTCAAGCTCGAACCCTTCTCAACATAAAAATAAATCAAATATGATCTCAAAAATGATTGATAAATATTTTCAAGAAAATTAATTTAAAAAAAAAATCACTTCATTGCTCTGACTTGTGATTGAGATCGGAGACAAAATTTAAATTTTACGCTCACACGACAATAATTAAAAAACAAAACAAAAAAGAGGGTTAATTTTGAAAGAGAAGATATAAAGTAATGACCTCAGCTCCAAGGCCGAATCTAAAGCCATCGGCGAATCTGGTGCTCGCATTGTGGAAGACACAGGCGCTGTCGACTTCCCGCTGGAAGTGAGCGGCCCTGCGTTGGTCCTCCGTGACGATAACGTCAGTGTGGGCGCTGCCGTATTTGAGAATGTGATTTATCGCATCGTCGAGCTCGGGAACGACCTCGATCGTGCACTCGAGCGCTCCGTACTCGGTTCTCATGCTTTTGGCAGCCGGCGGTCCGAAGGTCAATTGTTCCCGCAACTTTGGTCCAGAGTTGATTTTAACCTGAGAAACATCGCCCTCGCTGTATACTTATATACGCTCCCGCCCTGTCAAACGACGTACTAGATACATGGCTATAATACACGCGTATCAAAGGAAAGTTAAAACGCGTCACCCTGAAACGCACATAATTTCGCTTTCCTTTTTTAAGCTACTTCGACAGTTTTATCGATTATTTAGGATTTTTTTGCAAAATTTGTACAGTCATTATTTTATATGTAATGCATATTCGTATCAAATTTTAAGAGGTTTCACCACGTAGATATTGAAATATTTATTTGTTAATAATTCCAGTTTTAAGGAGGTTGGCTGTAGCCATTTGTAAATGGCGAAAATAAATGAAGTTTTACGTTTTAAAAGTATAGGGAATCGAAATTTGTTAAGGAAACGATGAAAATTTGAAATAACGTTCTTTGTCACTAAAGAAATTTCTATAAATTCAGAAAAAAAATCGTCTACATTGTTTTCGAGTAATCGAGTAGTAAA